>OY723397.1:12908483-13123571 GCA_963210295.1 Ophion ellenae
CCTCCAAATGCAATGATAAAATCATTGTCCGAGATTTGAAAAACTAAAAAATATGAACCGTCATGTAAATTGCCACATCTTATTAAAGTTTGCAAAGTATTCGAATAATTGTCCTATTAACAAATACAAATTGCATCAAACATGAAAGGCCCATTTCTCTACTTGTGTGCAACATTTTTAATCGATACCTCAAGTTTCATGGGCGTTATAAAGATTTAAAAATACAGCAACCTTTGATTAGCCAACCCGATTTTGAGTGTGTCGTATGCATGCGTTATGCAGCCGAGAGCACGTGTTCACCAAGCTTTTAGCGTAGTGAATCGTGTGCTTTTGCCCACACTTTTCGAGGTGTGGATGCGGACGACATCGTTCAATAGATGGGTTTTAAGGTCGTCGCTTACTTATCAACCCGGCACCCGACCAGCACCGCCTCGCCTCGAACGGTTGTCATTTCTAAGATGGGCTTTCCATACATATGCACTCACTTGTCACCTCTTGCGAGCAAGGCGATCGAGTGATGCTACGAAGGTGACAAGTGAGTGCATATGTATGAAAAGTCCAAATAAGAAATGACAACCGCTCGAGGCGAAGCGGTGCTGGTCGGGTGCTGGGTTGATATGGGAGCGACCACCTCTAATCTGAGTTATGTATACTTTTTGTTCATGACGTGATAGTAGGCGAAAATTTCAGAAATAAATATTTGACAGCGCAATGAAACTACAAGTAAAAATACAGCGACTTTTGATTAGCCAATCTTAATTTCAATGATTCGTATGCATGCATTATGCAGCCGAGAGCACGTGTTCACCAAGCTTTTAGCTTAGTGAATTGTGTACTTTTGCCCACACTTTTCGAGGTGTGGATGCGGACGACATTGTTCGACATTATAGATGGGTTTTAATCTGAGTCACGTATACTCTTCGTTCATGATGCGATAGTGAGCTAAAATTTCAGTAATACATTTTTGACAGCGGAATGAAACTACAAGTAAAAATACAGCGACTTTTGATTAGCCAATCTGATTTTGAGTGATTCGTATGCATGCATTATGCAGCCGAGAGCACGTGTTCACAGAGCTTTTAGCTTAGTGAATTGTGTGCTTTTGCCCACACTTTTCGAAGTGTGGATGCGGACGACATTATTCGACATTATAGATGGGTTTTAATCTGGGTCACGTATATTCTTCGTTCATGATGCGATAGTAGGCCAACATTTCAGGAATAAATATTTGCCAACGGAAGGAAACTACAAGTAAAAATACAGCGACTTTCGATTAGCCAATCCGATTTTGAGTGATTCGTATGCATGCATTATGCAGCCGAGAGCACGTGTTCACCCGAGCTTTTAGCCTAGTGAATTGTGTGCTTTTGCCCACGCTTTTCGAGGTGTGGATGTGGACGACATCATTCAAATGAAGGTTAATAATCTTCAACTGCGCACTTCGTTTCTGGCTGTTCTGGCTAATAGTTGGCTTAACTGCACGAATATAAATTGTAAAGCTCAAAAGAACGGCAACCCCAGGACATTGTCTTACAAGATTAGTTAAGACGGACATCATTTATAATACAGCCGATTAAGGGCCAAAATACCACAATGAATTACCCGGTGTTCGGTATTGATTATTCTCTTTACTTTCTTGGTTCGAAGTCGCTGAGTGTGGTAGGGGGAGGAGAAGAAATGGAGCAAAAACTATAGAAGATATACGGGCAGATCATACTGTGACCTATCGCAATTTTGTCTACATTTCAGCCTGCTATCTATGCCACTCTTTCCCAGTTGCCGTCTCTTCTGCACCCTCATTAAGCCTGTTCAAAACCCTGTTTTTCGACCACTTATTCTGGTCTGGAGAAGACGCTGATTAGGTAGTTCGTTGAGCATAATTCCTTGGTTATATACATATATATATATATATATATATATATTATGTTAATGAATTTAGCTAAACCAACAAGGGGAGGCTGTCAGATTCAGACAGACTCATACTGCATGTAATAAAAGCTAATGGCCAGAGGTGTCATGTGGCAAAGCAGTAAGACGCGCTTCTTCGCCGTTGTCGAGAAAGTTGGCATTGAAATATTCCGTTGCGTTCGAATACTTTCTACGTAAAGAAAATTTCAAGGAACTGTGACGCAGCGAGCAAGCTCTCTGCCTCAAAAGCCCGGCGTCCCGAGCTCGAATCTAGATGCTGGCAACTTTTTATTTAATTTAATTTTTTGTTCGAATGTGTATACGGATAATTCCCAACAATCAGTTACAACAATTGGGCATATAATAAGTTTTAAAAATGCCAGTTGTTGTAGAAAAACCAACGCTTTCGAACTTTATTATGTTGTTCGCAAACAAAATTATATTTTAAAAATGGAAATACTTGCTGCGACAGGTGTAAAATACAAATATCGTTACGCAACCGCTCCAGTTGAAGAACAAATATTTCTTTCCGCACGAGGGGACGGGAGGGTCGAAACGAGACACCGTATACCAGCGTAGTTGCCTGCTAACTTCGAAAGAAGGTAGATGCGGTTCCTAGCACAACTTGTAACTGCGTCGAAAATCAGTGTGTACATGAGAGTTTTGTTTTACCCGGTTAAAAAAACGAAAAAAGGAGGCGGAAAAATCCGAGCCCTTCGCATGACAGTCATGTGATCGAAAAAGATTCGATACACAGCGAAGTGTCCAAACAACAATTGAGAGATGCGTTGGTGTATTTTGGAAGCCTCCTCTGTAATAATAATTTCATCGTAGCAGAACCGTCTCCATCAATCAACGAAAAAGCCATGGTAATAGGGAAATAAATGTTCCAGAATACGTTGCAAATGCTCGCCGAAAAAACCCTTGTTCTTGATGAAGAACTGATAGGCATTCATGAAATCGACGACAGTTGGTGCCTGCGAAGACGTTGAAACGAGACTCATCGCTAACGCATCATCAGACGAATACGAACCGGACGAGAAAAAAAAGAAGAGTTTGACTACATTCTCCTGGATTACAAAATTAGAGCTGTCGCTCTGGCCGAAGAACATGCAGGCTAGAGTCTAAAAAATCTACAAAAAGGGGTGCTCTCGTTTAAAAAATGTGCGCTATTTATCCAGGTGGGAAGAGGAAATTAAAAGTAACGGTAGCAAATTTGATAAACATTGCACCGTCGATCCAGGGACACATAATCGCGTCGTAGAAGCTCGACAAAACTTTCAGCAAATTACGACTAGAAACTTGCAGCAATGGGCTTTGGGCGCTGCAAGTCAGTTCCCAGATTTCGAATTCAAAGCTTCAAAAACGTGAGCGACCGAATTTAAAAAGAAACATCGGATTCGGCAACGGAAAATCCGAAAATGTGTTTCCCCGAAAGAGACGGCTACCCTACACGAAACTTTGGCCGGAGCGGGCGCAGTTCGGATCCAGACTCGCGTCTGGATCGCGTCTGGATCCACGTTGATACCCAACTTCGACAAAGATTTCATAATTAATACAGATCAAATAGGTACGTGGAGAGCTGTTTACAAATTTCATATGACATGATATAAGATGATAATATGATATATCATATATAGCACAGATTTTTTCCGAAAATACTGCCATAGTAGTAACGGTATTTTTATATTTTGTTTCCCAGGGTGCCAGACCAGTCCACGTTTAACAGGACTCTCGCCAAAGAAGGGTCAAAATGGGTCCTAGTAAAGCGAAAGGACATGAACAAGATGACACATTCGTATACGGCACAATATTCTCTCACCATGTCTGGACGAGTCTTGCCTCTTATGTTTTCATATGCCTCTAAGAATCTACAGATACGTTCGCACCCAGAGTGCAGAAGACTGTCAACGAGTACGCCAAGAAGTATACCAACGTTGATATTACATCCTCCAAATCCGGTGAACTCACGAGTTAGTACGAGGACTTCTTACGCGATACGTTAAAACCATACGTGTAAGGCGAAAAATGTCTCCTTCTAATTGACTCTTGGGGTGGACAAACGAACCCGGAGTTGTGAGATGAGATGTTTCCGGACGATAAAAAGTTACCCATGTGCACCATGAAGGTAATTCCTCCAAAGTGCACTCCTCTCGTCCAACCGTGTGACATGTACTTTTACCGGCAGGTAAATAATCTGATCAAGCGCCTTCAAAATTGTGCTTATTTAATCGAGCAAGAGCGTGAGATTCTATTCCAGAGAAGACTGTATAAAAATCAAATGGATCGTCCACCACCAGTTGTCTTCTCCGATTTTTTCCTATATGAGCGATACGCGTGGTTTTTTATCACGCCTGACGGACGCGGACGATACAACAATTTTTTTAAATGTAAATCAGGTGTGTTTCCCAACGATAATTTAACAAACAATTGTTCTTGTAAAAACGCATCATTTATCCGATGTGCTAGATGGCGTGCTATTTTTTGCTTTCCATGTTTTTATGATAACTATCAATCGGGTTCGTGCGACACGCTGGCTACTTCATCTCACTCATTGTAAATAATCTGCAAGTATATGAGGAACTTTTAAATAAATTGTACCCACTTGAATGTTAATTGTGATATTGTGTTTTATTTCTAGTGTTGTTTGCATGAAACAACTATAAAATATAACTGTGTTTACGAATAACATAATGAAGTTCTAAAACGTCGGGTTTTTCACAAAAAACGGCATTTAAAAAACTTATTATATTCATAATGGTTGAAAGTGATTGCCTGGAATTATCTGTATCAACGTTTGAATACATTTTTGTAAAGTTGCCAGCAGCAAGGTTCGAACCCAGGACGACGGGCTATGAAGCAGAGAGCTTGGTCGCTGCGGCACGAGCACTTAAAAATTTTCTTCACGTACAAAGTATTTGATCCCAACGGAATATTTCAATGCCGATTTTCTCGACAACGACGAAGAAGCGCATCTCGCTGCTTTTCCACATAACACCTCTGGGTATGATCTTTTCTTACACGCAGTATGAATCGAATCTGAATTTGGCAATTTACGGCCTCCCCTTGTTAATTTAACTAAATTGATTATACATACATACAGGGTGTATCTTAACTAGCCGTTTCCCGTTGGTGAGCATATAGGGTGTACTTTCCAAGCAAAACGCTTTTTTTTTGTAAAAATGTCGTGCGACAATAATTGGCTGAGATATTCACGAGTAAAGTCCAACGGTGAGTAAACCGTAGTACCAGTAGTTTCGGCGTCCAAGCGAGAGTAGACGCGGGCTCGAATCCACGTTCGCGCAAGTGAATTCAAATCCATTAATTTTTGTTAAATTAAAATTTCGATATTGAAAGTTTCAACTTTCGATATTGAAAGTTTCAACTTTCAATATCGAATGTTCAAATTTTAATTTTGAACCTTATCTGGTCGCCTAAATAAAGTATTAAGTAATAAATAAAAAGTGTTCGAAATATTGTCCATTGCTTACTCGAAAGATCTAAAGATTAAAAGATCTTTTGAGTAAGCAATGTACAACATTGTTTAACATTTTTTATTTATTAATTAATATCTTATTTGGGTGACGAGATAACATTACAAACTCAAATTTCAAAATTCCAAATTGAACGTTCAAATCCACTTGCTGGAATGTAGATTTCAATCCGCGCCCATGCTCGCTTGGACGCCAAAATTACTGTGCCATTGTTTACTCACCGTTGGACTTTACTCGTAAATATTTCGGCCAATTTTTATCGCACAACATTTATAAAAAAAACCGTTTTGCTTGGAAAGGTACACTCTAAATGCTCACCAACGGAAAACTAGTAGTTAAGATACACCCTGTATATATATAACTCAGGATTTATGCTCAACGAACTACCTAATCAGCATATTTTTCAGACCATAATAAGTGGTCGAAAAGCTGGGTTTTGAACAGGCTCAATGAGGGAGCAGATGAAACGGCAACTGGGCGAGAGTGCCATAGATAGCAGGCTGAAATGCAGAAAGAATTGCGATAGGTCACATTACGTTGTGCCCGTATGTGAAATACCTGTGCAGTAAATCTGAATGACTTTAGCGTCGCGTCATTTACACTCCTGAATAAATCGCAAATATAGTCCGAAACGCGATCATGGAGAATTCTTTGCACAAGAATTTCTTGAAAATATAAGCGTCGATTTTTTACGGATAACTAAAACCAATACATGTGTTTATCGACCTTTGTAATTTTACGTCGAGCTCATCAGTCAGATTATGATGAATTAGGCAACAATATTCCAAGAATATCAGAGTGGTGATAAGCTTGATGCTCAACTCATTGGCCCGTAAATTACGGTGGAATTTGAGCTTGTGTAGGGTCGAGTCGAAAGGGAGAGAGGGAAGGAGAGACAAAGAAAGAGAGAGAAGGAGGGGAGGGGTGAGAAAGCATGTTTGTTAACGTGATAACTCTATTCCACCGTTCGACAAAAGTTGGCTACACCAGAAGGTTATGGTCTAAATTGCCAGATGTAAAACGTTATATCGTAAGGTTGGACATCTGATAAGACCATAACCTTGAAGGATTAGCGATTTTGTATCAGCATCGCATCATTTTTTTCGTGCGAAAATGTCGAGTTTTGAGTCGAATGAGCGTCATTTGCGGGAACTCTTGCATTTCGCACGAATCTCTCTCCAATAATGCTTCCAATTCCGCGTCTTCGTACACTTCATTGCCGCAAATGACGCTTGTTCGGCCCAAAACTCGACATTTTCGAACAAAAAATTATGTGATGCTGCTACAAAATCGCTAATATTTCTGGGTTGCTAGATGTCCAACCTTACGATATGACGTTTTACATCTGACAATTTCAACCATAACCTCCTGGTGGGGCCATCTTTTGTTAAACAGCGGAGACTCATTTGTACTCCCAATATAACGTTGTCGGGGCGGGGTTGAAACTCCGAACTTTGAATGACCCGAAGGCTCAAACTTCCGAATTTATTAGAAAATACGGAATACTTCTGGAACTGTATAAATTCAAAAATTCTGTAAATAGAATTATCATATGACCGAAAACAATAGTTCACTAAGGAATGAAAGGACAATAATCATGGAACCGACTGATAAAGCGTCTAGATGAAAACAGCACATAAAACGAGTATCAACTTCTCATAATTAGAGAGTCCGTAGTTCCGAAAAATTGTAGTGTTAGAAATTCGAGTTCCTGAATGGCCAAGGTTTGTACAGGGAAAAGTTCCGAAAATAGCCAAACTGAAGCTAAGGAGATGGAGAATATTATCGAGATGGGATATATGAATACGAGATACAAAATATAAAAATAAGGAAATAAGGGCCTAAGGCCTTTTATTTCCTTAGAGATATAAGAGACTTTGGCCGATAAGAGATGCGGAAAAAAGTGGAAAATGTACTGAGGCTGCTTTTTTTATTTTCGGAGTGAGAATTTTGTACATCTTGTAAATGCAGCGTATGTCGAGAAAAAGTTTTAAGATGAGCAATCAAGAACCGCGTACGAACAAAACAAGTATCATCAATCGACCCTTATCGATAGCTTCTCTCATGTAGTTACTAATATTGAGTGGAGGAGACTGAGAGAGACAGAGAGAACGACAAAGAGGGGAGGGGTGGGAAAGGATGAAATGATGCTGCATTTACAATATAAAAAATCTAACGATACCAATTCGACATGAAACGTAGGGTATTTGAACGTGCAATTTTGTCCATTAACAGGTTTAACGAATAGAATTATCTTTGATGAATAACAAATCTTTGTTTCGCTGATATTGTTGGATTTCCTTACACTGTAGTTATGTTGTTATGTTCACGTATATAAATGTTTATGTTTACGAACTATCTACAACATACGCTAATGATTTTTTTCTTTCACAGTACCAAAATGTATCATGTGTCTGGACAACGTCGTGACCCACGGATTCGTTCCATGTGGTCATAACTGCAGTTGTTTGCGATGTGCAACGATCCTCGGTGAAGAGGAAATTAGGAGATGCCCTAAATGTAGGGCGGATTTCACGCTATGTATAGCGATATATAATGAACCCGTGTAGGGTGGAGCTGTTTTTTTGCATAATAAAAAGAACATTACAAAATTCGTGATCCTGATTAAAGTTAATTCGGCGAAAAAAAGGCATGTTTTTGGGACTTTTTTTTGGCGTAACGAATACTGTTCGTTTATTGAAAAATTTACACATAATAAAGTAACATTTGAACAACATTCTCCTAAATTTTCATTGCAAAATATTCAAAATTGAGCGAGTGAAAATTAAACCCCGGAGGCGCCTCGAAAAAAAGTTGGTTTGCGGTGTGCACCATAACTCGCAACAGAATCATCTGAAACAAAAAAATCAAAATGCATTTGTTGAAGGAGATGTTTCTCGAGGTAATGACGGGAGGATTTTTTTTTCGATTTTTCGTAGCACTTGGGAGCCAAAAACCCGATTTTCGCTAAAAAAATCGGCTAATTTCTTGTTGAAAAATTAGTAATTATTTAAAAAAAGCAAAAAAGCTCTCGACAATACCTGATGAATTATGTGAAGAAGTACTGTGCAAAATTTCAAAGCGATTGGTCCAGTAGATTTTGAGTTATCGTGCACACGGACTTCAAATATGACAAGTCTCAGAAAAACGGTTTGAAAAACGCAGAAAAGTTTGGTCGCTTAGCGCTCATTGCACATAAGTTTGAGAACACTTCTCGATTGCATAAAAATCTGAGAAAATGCATGCATATTAAAGGTACTCAAAAGATTAATTTAGCATAATAATAATTCCAAAATGTTATTAACAAAATTATGAAAAAAAAAAATTGGTCAACAAATTTCCCCGCAACCCAATTTTTTTTCGTGATTCGTTCATTTTTCTGAATACGTATGAATTTTTTCAGATTTTTCAATTATCTTTGAATTTTTAGAAATTCAAAATAAAACTCGATAATTTTCTTATACTCACTCAAAGTCGTCGATGCCAGGTCCGTAGAGCAGAAGGCTTCCATCAAGATGATCGAGAGCATCTTTTTGCGTTTGTCTACGCAAAACTCTTTCTTCTTTACAGCGGTCAACTGATGTATAGACTAATGTGTATACTAATATACACCGGAACAGGCCCGTTTATCAAGAAATTTATTCGGGGTCGAAAAATACAATAGCGCGCCGCGCAGCTGCCGCCCAGGTATAAAACCCGGCATGGAGCAATAGACGCTCAAATACTCATAACTTCGTCAATTTTACTCCGATCGACTTGAAATTTTAACACAATATTCTTGATATATTATGCATTCATTTAAAACATTTTAAAAAAATGAAAAAAAATTTAATACTTTACCCCGCTCTTAAGAGACATGAGAGGTGCTAAGGATAGAGGTGGATAAAAGAGTCGAGATTGCCAAAAATCTTCTATTGGAAGAAATAAGGGCGATGTCAAACGGAATCCCCTGTCAAAATGAGGAAAAAATTTCGGGCAAATTTAAAGGAGTGGGGACTACAAAAGATAATAACAATAATAAGGAAAATAAGTGGGTATAATATATGAAAGGATAAAAGATGGATTGGATCACTTGAAAAAGAGAATTTTTCGGAAAGGAAGAGGAAATTATCATCGACGAAAAATACAAACACATTGAGGAAAATGGAAAAAGGCCATGGAAGTATTGGTCGGTACAGGGAGTAAAGGGTAGGTATAAAGAAAGGTGGGCGAAATCAACATGCGGAAATATAGAAGGGCGGTAAAAAAGGGGAAAAAGGATTGGTGGTGCAGGAAAAGAGAACGTGACGCTGAATAACCTGCTAGTATGCAAAAACGGTTGCGTACGAGTAATGAAGAAATCAAGAAAAAAAGCAAAGGAGTTTGCAAGGACTAGATAATTTTATGATGAAGGGAGGAATTATAAATACTTTGGGTAGAAAGATAAAAAAATGCTGCGACGGTTCAAAACTCCGAATGTTGATGGTCCGAAACAGAACGTTCAAAAGTGTAGCCGAGCGCGGCTAGATGGCAGCACCACCACCATCCTAACGCATGGTAACGGTGTTCAGATTTTCGGACTTTTGATCCTTTGGGTAACATTCTTTCGGAGTTTTGATCTTTCGGGGTAGTATGCTTTCGGAGTTTTGATCTTTCGTGGTAGTATGCCTTCGGAGTTTTGATCTTTCGTGGTATAATTTTTTCAGAGGGTTATCGTCCGTTACATTTTATTGTGAATATATACTGTAAGGATGTTTAGCTATCCATGATTTTTATTGATATTCTTATTTTCGGAACTTTTCCCAGTACAAACCTTGGCCGTTCAGGAACCCGAAGTTCTAATACTGCAGTTTTTCGGAACTATGAACTTTCTAAACATGAGAAGTTGATACTTGTTTTATGCGCCGTGTTTTCAGGTCGACACTTTGTCAGTCGGTCCCATGGTCATTTTCATTTAATTCCTTACTGTACTATTATTTTCGGTTATATGATAATTCTGTATACAAAATTTTGGAATTATAAATTTCTAGAAATATTGAGTAGTAGCTGATAAATTCGGAATTTTGAGCCGTCTGGTCATTCAAAGTTCGGAATTTCAACCCCGCCCCCTCTAAATTTTTGTGCCAATCAGCAATTTTACTTGGCTCGAAGTGACGAATTTCGAAATGAGTCCGGCTGAGCGGACTCCCCGTGTTCTTGATGGAGTTCTTTCGCGTTACAAGTTGCTGAATAGGTCGTCAGCATTGTGAAGAAATCGAAGTTGAAATTGCCAGAATGAATGTTGGTTTTGCAATGGAGGTTTCGTATGCTGGAAAGAATGTGTCATTTCGCAACGTAGGGTTCAAACGAGTTCGCGTTGGAGTGAAAAAGGAAATAGTTTGGTATAAAATATATATAATTAAGACAAAAGAACTTAGAAAATAAGATACGGATGTAACACCCCCTTCATTAGATGGAAGCTCGGGGATGAAGTTCGGGAGCTTCAAATGACTCGTCCTCGAGTCGGTTTACGCGCGGTGACATACGGTTACGTCACCAAGGAAATGCTCGGCCTGTAGGGCGTTCTTGTGGCCTTCTGGATTACAGGAGCAGGTCGGCTCGGTTGCGGGGGCGGCTGGCACAAGATGATCTCAGGGACGTCCTTGGTGGTGGTTCTTGCATTTTTACGCCCTGGTGGAGAGTTCCGTTGCGTCTTACAACATGCGATGAGAATTGTGGGGAGGCTACTCCGCAAGGCGTATAAGACCAGCCCCATGACCGTTAGGACGGAAAGTCCGACGCCGCTGAACGTCCAGGTCCGAGTGTCATGGTACCACCTTTTCGCCTTTTTCTTCTGGATCAGATCTTGAAGATGGGTTTCGACGGAATTCAAACTCACATCGGATTGGTGAAGCTGCCCCTTGAGCGAGTATTTGCTCGCGGAAAGAAGCAATGGGGTTACTTCCTCGTGCCTTTCTGAGACCTCGGGAGCAAGCTGGCTGATGTTCAATGCCGTGGGTGGTAGATAGAGGTGGTGGATGGATGTCGACACGGAGTCTGAAGGTGGCAAAGTGGCGTGTATTGTGTATGCGGTACATCCTGGGTTTAATTGTAAGATCCCTGCTCCTTGAACGGTGCCGGTGTTCCGGGTACCATCTCGGCATTGGATCCTGATAACTTCGGAGGTTTCCAGAGAATATAGCCAACCGTGAGTGTTCTCCAAATATGTCCATTGCAAAACCAACATTCATTCTGGCAATTTCAACTTCGATTTCTTCACAATGCTGACGACCTATTCAGCAACTTGTAACGCGAAAGAACTCCATCAAGAACACGGGGAGTCCGCTCAGCCGGACTCATTTCGAAATTCGTCACTTCGAGCCAAGTAAAATTGCTGATTGGCACAAAAATTTAGAGGCAACCCAACATCGAGTTGCAATAATTTAAGTTAGTCTTTCGCGAATCTGAGGACAGAGCGGAGCTCCACAGAGTACCCCTCTGTGTGTGTCGAGTCCTTCCCGTGTCCTTGTAAGTTCATTCCCGAGCCCGCGACTTTGATCTTACGCGATCAAATATCACTGCCTGAGGGATAGTGCGGCACTGAGGTGCAGCGGCTCATCGTAACAAAACACGAAAGGAACTCAATAATAACAACGAATAAAAGTCATTGTTTTCGCTACGTAACTCTCTAAAATAAACCAGCTTGATTTATATTTTCGAGTCTACCGAGCGTTTTGTGTTCGTGAGTGTGTGTCAGCATCGACGCCTGATTTGCACTGTCTTCGAGGAGACCAAACGCGCAGCGTAAGCACGCTTCACATTTCCAGCGGGACACGCACCTGTAAGTCACTAACCCACTTCCGTAATATTCTGGGTCACGTTTGTATTGCATAAGAAATTAATAGTCGACTGCGAGAGAACCAAATTGTTGTAACGTTTTTATATCCAAATATACGCCGGGAGTATCGTAAGAAGAGCTGATGCGTATTCATTCTCCTTAACCTTATTTGCCCTGGACCAGATAGGTGCGCCAAGCGCTTTAATAGCATACCCAATCAATTACTAAATAAGTTCAAAAGGAGGTTCATAATCCCGAATGTCTAGATGCGTTGTGAATCTCTTGTTCTAGCCTCAACTACAAGTCTCGGCTATAACAACGACAACAAGGGCAATCTTCTGATTCTTCCTATTGTTTGTTTTTGTTTTGATTTATTTTGTTTTGTTTTCAAAACAGCAATGAGGACAATCTTCTGATTTGTCTTATGCTTTATTTGTGTTTTGATTTATTTCGTTACGTTTCAAAATAGCAATGAGGACAATCTTCTGATTTGTCCCATTGTTTATTTCTGTTTTGATTTATTTGGTTTTGTTTCAAAATAACAATAAGGGCAGTCTTCTGATTTGTCCTATTGTTTATTTCTATTTTTATTTATTTTGTTTTGTTTTCAAAATAGCACTGAGGACAATCTTCTGATTTGTCCTATTGTTTATTTTTGTTTTGATTTATTTCGTTTCGTTTCAAAACAGCAATGAGGACAATCTTCTGATTTGTCCTATTGTTTATTTCTGTTTTGATTTATTTTGTTTTGTTTCAAAATATCAATAAGGGCGATCTTCTGATTTGTCGTATTGTTTATTTTTATTTTGATTTACTTTGTTTTGTTTTCAAAACAGCAATGAGGACAATCTTCTGATTTGTCTTATTGTTTATTTTTGTTTTGATTTATTTCGTTTCGTTTCAAAACAGCAATGAGGACAATCTTCTGATTTGTCCTATTGTTTATTTCTGATTTCATTTATTTTTGTTTTGATTTATTTTGTTTTGTTTCAACACAGCAATGAGGACAATCTTCTGATTTGTCCTATTGTTTATTTCTGTTCTGATTTATTTTGTTTTGTTTCACAACGACAACAAGGGCAATCTTCTGATTCTTCCTATTGTTTGTTTTTGTTTTGATTTATTTTGTTTTGTTTCAAAACAACAATAAGGGCAATGTTCTGATTTGTCCGATTGTTTATTTTTGTTTGGATTTATTTGGTTTGGTTTTCAAAACTGCAATGAGGACAATTTTCTGATTTGTCCTATTGTTTATTTTTATTTTTATTTATTTTGTTTTGTTTTCAAAACAGCAATGAAGACAATCTTCTGATTTGTCCTATTGTTTATTTTTGTTTTGATTTATTTCGTTTCGTTTCAAAACAGCAATGAGGACAATCTTCTGATTTGTCCTATTGTTTATTTCTGTTTTGATTTATTTTGTTCTGTTTCGAAATATCAATACGGGCGATCTTCTGATTTGTCGTATTGTTTATTTTAATTTTGATTTATTTTGTTTTGTTTTCAAAACAGTAATGAGGACAATCTTCTGATTTGTCTTATTGTTTATTTTTGTTTTGATTTATTTCGTTTCGTTTCAAAACAGCAATGAGGACAATCTTCTGATTTGTCCTATTTTTTATTTCTGATTTCATACATTTTTGTTTTGATTTATTTTGTTCTGTTTCAACACACCAATGAGGACAATCTTCTGATTTGTCCGATTGTTTATTTCTGTTCTGATTTATTTTGTTTTGTTTCACAACGACAACAAGGGCAATCTTCTGATTCTTCCTATTGTTTGTTTTTGTTATGTTTTCAAAACAGCAATGAGGACAATCTTCTGATTTGTCCTAATGTTTATTTTTGTTTTGATTTATTTTGTTTTGTTTCAAAACAACAATAAGGGCAATCTTCTGATTTGTCCGATTGTTTATTTTTGTTTGGATTTATTTGGTTTGGTTTTCAAAACAGCAATGAGGACAATTTTCTGATTTGTCCTATTGTATGTGTTTTATTTGATCCCCGTAGGGTTACAAAGAACTTCCATTGCTCGTCCCTTTACACTTCCATTTTTACAATGTTTACAGCTCTTATCCTACACTTAACTTAACTTACACTAACAAAGACCGCCGGGCTCTTACATGCTACGCCTTCTCTTTATCCCTAAAACCACCGCCGCCTCCCCCTCGCTCGCCCCTCGCCACGCTCGCCTCTCCCCTCTCTCCTTCCCCACGCTCCAACTCCTCTTCCCACCCTGCCGACTCTCTCCCCCTCCTCCTCACCCCGACTTCCGTTTCCTCCTTTCATTCCATTCCTCTTTCATTCCATTCCCTATCCATATCCTCCTCTCCCGCCCTCCTCTCCTCTTCTCTTCTTTTCCTTTTTTCCTCCAGGGCCCTCATCCAGTCCTCTCCCGTTCCCTTTTCGTCCAGTATTTCCTTTATCCTTTCCCCTATTCCTCTTTCTACCCCCTCTCCTCCTCCACACCTATCCAGCACGTGCTCCCACGATTCCATCTCTTCCCCACAGCACCTACACTCCCGTTCCTCTTCTGTCTCCCAGTACCTCCCTTCCCTTATCTCATTTCCCATCCTGAACCTGGCTACTCTTCCGTACCTTCTCTCTTCCCACCCCGCCTTTAGGTATCCTGGTAACCCCTCCACTCTCACCTCCCTATACCATCTGTTATACCTAGATTCCGCTATTTTCTCTGCCCTCTCCCTTTCCTGTTCCCTTCTATCCTCCCTTTCCTTCCTTTCGTATCCCCCCTCTCCCTCGTCCTGCCCGTATCCCTCCCTCTGCCCCCCCCCTCTCCTAAAATCTGTCCTTCCCCTTTCCCATTTTCCCCTCTCTCTTGTCCCTCTTCGCTCTCTCTCCCCTATCTCCTCCCTGCACCTCCTCGCCAGTTCGCTCCCCTCCCCCTTCCTCAGCTTTTCCTCAAAATTCCAAGCCCTCCTACCTGCCCTTGTCCTTATCTTTACCCTCTTCGTCTCTTCTCTCACCATGTACCCCGGCGTCCTCCAGTCCAGTCCCAATGTCCATCTCAAATACCTCTCCTGCATTCCCTCCATTTTCTCCCTCTCCTCCCAGCCCCACACCTCCGCCCCGTACCCCATCACCGTCCACACTAGCGTGTCGAACAGCCACCACCTTCTTATCACATCCTTCCCAAACAGCCTTTTCCCTATGCCCCAAGCCTGCTTCATCACCCCCCCGGCTTTCCTCACCCTATCCCTCACCTGTGCTTCCTGTCCCCCGTTCCTTTGGAAGACAAACCGCAAGTATTTAAATTCCCTCACCTCTTCCATCCCTTCCCCCTTCCATTTCCATTCCATCTTCTTAAAGCGCCCACCTCCTTTCCTAAACCTCATTATCTTTGTCTTCCCCACATTCACCTCCAACTTTTTCCCCTCAAAATATCTTTCCATCCTCTTAATCAGGTTCTCCATCTCCTCCTCCCTTTCTGCCAATACCACTATATCGTCCGCGTACGCCAAGGAGTATATTTTTTCCCCCCCCACTTTCACGCCCCCCCACTCCCCCTTACCTAATTCCTCTTCCAGGTCCGCCGTCAGGATGTTGAAGAGCAACGGGCTTAACGGGTACCCTTGTCTCACTCCCCTCTCCGTCCAGAAGCTCTCCCCCACTTCCCCCCCTATCCTTACCCTGCTCTTCGTTTCCCCAAACATTTCCTCTATCCTGTCTCTCAAACCCTTCCTTATCCCTCTTTTTCTCAACGCCTCCCACAGTACCTTCCTGTCCACCGAGTCAAATGCCGCCTTCAAATCCACAAACATTGCCACTAACTTCCCCTTTTTCCTCTCTATCTGTCGCCCGATCACATAATTCAACACATATATATTGTCCACCGTCCCCATCCCCTTCCTAAAGCCCGTCTGGTTGTGTGGCACTTTCCTCCCCGTTTCTACCTCCTCCGCCAGTCTCTTCGTTAAAATCCCCGCGTACAGTTTGTATAGGGAGGGCATCAGGGTCACCCGAGGAGAATCTTCTGATTTGTCCTATTGTTTATTTCTGTTTTGATTTAATTGTTTTGTTTCAAAATAACAATAAGGGCGATCTCCTGACTTGTCCTATTGTTTATTTTTATTTTGATTTATTTTATTTTGTTTTCAAAACAGCAATGTGGACAATCGTCTGATTTGTCGTATTGTTTATTTTTGTGTTGATTTATTTCGATTCGTTTCAAAATAGCAATGAGGACAATCTTCTGATTTGTCCTATTGTTTATTTCTGTTTTGATTTATTTTGTTTTGTTTCAAAATAACAATAAGGGAAATCTTCTGATTTGTCCTATTGTTTGTTTTTATTTTTATTTATTTTGTTTTGTTTTCAAAACGGCAATGAGGCCAATCTTCTGATTTGTCCTATTGTTTATTTTTGTTTTGATTTATTTCGTTTCGTTTCAAAACAGCAATGAGGACAATCTTCTGATTTGTCCTATTGTTCATTTCTGTTTTGATTTATTTTGGTCTCGTTCAAATCCACAATGGGTGCAATCGTCTGATTTGTCCTATTGTTTATTTTTGTTTAGATTCATTTTGTTTTGTTTCAAAACAGCAA
Organism: Ophion ellenae; assembly: GCA_963210295.1. Classification (NCBI taxonomy): domain Eukaryota; kingdom Metazoa; phylum Arthropoda; class Insecta; order Hymenoptera; family Ichneumonidae; genus Ophion; species Ophion ellenae. The sequence goes on from OY723397.1 coordinate 12,925,245, forward strand.
TGAGGACAATCTTCTGGATTGTCCTATTGTTTATTTCTGTTTTGATTTATTTTGTTTTGTTTCAACACAGCAATGAGGACAATCTTCTGATTTGTCCTATCGTTTATTTCTGTTCTGATTTATTTTGTTTTGCTTCAGAACGACAATAAGGTCAATCTTCTAATCCTTCCTATTGTTTGTTTTTGTTTTGATCTATTTTGTTTTGTTTTCAAAACAGCAATGAGGACAATTTTCTGATTTGTCCTATTGTGTATTTCTGTTTTAATTTATATTATTTTGTTTCAAAACAATAATGTGGGCAATCTTCTGATTTGTTCTATTTTTTTTGTTTTAATTTATTTTGTTTCTTCTATTCAAAACGGCAATGAGGTCAACCTTCTGATTTGCCCTGTTGTTTCTTTTGTTTCGATTTATTTTGTTTTGTTTTCAAAACAGCCATGAGGACAATCTTCTGATTTGTCCTATTGTTTATTTCTGATTTCATTTATTTTTGTTTTCAGTTATTTTGTTTCGTTTCAACACAGCAATGAGGACAATCTTCTGATTTGTCCTATTGTGTATTTCTGTTGTGATTTAACTTGTTTTGTTTCACAACGACAACAAGGGCAATCTGTTGATTCTTCCTATTGTTTGTTTTTGTTTTGTTTTCAAAACAGCAATGAGGACAATCTTCTGATTTGTTTTATTGTTTATATTTGTTTTGATTTATTTTGTTTTGTTTCAAAACAACAATAAGGGCAATATTCTAATTGGTCCTATTGTTTATTTTTGTTTGGATTTATTTGGTTCGGTTTTCAAAACAGCGATGAGGACAATTTTCTGATTTGTCCTATTGTTTATTTCTGTTTTGATTTATTTTGTTATGGTTCAAAGCAGCAATAAGGACAATCTTCTGATTTGTCCTATTGTTTATTTCTCTTTTCATTTATTTTTATTAGTTTCAAAACAATAATAAGCACAATCTTCTGATTGGTCCTATTGTTTATTTTTGTTCTGATTTATTTTGTTTTGTTTCACAACGACAATAAGGGCAATCTTCTAATTAGTCCTATTGTTTGTTTTTGTTTTGATTTATTTTGTTTTGTTTTCAAAACAGCAATGAGGACAATCTTCTGATTTGTCCTAGTGTGTATTTCTGTTTTGATTTATTTTATTTTGTTTCAAAACAATAATAAGGGCAATCTTCTGATTCGTCCTATTGTTTTTTTTTGTTTTAATTTATTTTGTTTCTTCTTTTCAAAACGGCAATGAGGTCAACCTTCTGATTTGCCCAGTTGTTTCTTTTGTTTCGATTTGTTTTGTTTTGTTTTCAAAACAGCCATGAGGAAAATCTTCTGATTTGTTCTATTGTTTATTTCTGTTTTGATTTATTTTATTTTGTTTCAAAACAACACGGGCAATCTTCTGATTTGTCCTATTGTTTGGTTTTGTTTTGATTTATTTTGTTTCCTTTTCAAAACAGCAATGAGGACAATCTTCTGATTTGCCTAGTTGTTTATTTTTGTTTCGATTTATTTTGTTTTGTTTTTAAAACAGCCATGAGGACAATCTTCTGATTTTTCATATTGTTTATTTCTGTTCTGATTTATTTTGTTATGTTCTTTAAACAGCAATGAGGAGAATCTTCTGATTTGTCCTATTGTTTATTTCTGTTTTGATTTATTTTGTTTTGTTTCAAAATGACAATAAGGGCGATCTTCTGATTTGTCGTATTGTTTATTTTTATTTTGATTTATTTTGCTTTGTTTTCAAAACAGCAATGAGGACAATCTTCTGATTTGTCATATTGTTTATTTTTGTTTTGATTTATTTCGTTTCGTTTCAAAACAGCAATGAGGACAATCTTCTGATTTGTCCTATTGTTTATTTCTGATTTCATTTATTTTTGTTTTGATTTATTTTGTTTTGTTTCAACACAGCAATGAGGACAATCTTCTGATTTGTCCTATTGTTTATTTCTGTTTTGATTTATTTTGTTTTGTTTCACAACGACAACAAGGGCAATCTTCTGATTCTTCCTATTGTTTGTTTTTGTTTTGATTTATTTTGTTTAGTTTTCAAAACAGCAATGAGGACAATCTTCTGATTTGTCTTATTGTTTATTTTTGTTTTGATTTATTTCGTTTCGTTTCAAAATAGCAATGAGGACAATCTTCTGATTTGTCCCATTGTTTATTTCTGTTTTGATTTATTTTGTGTTGTTTCAAAATAACAATAAGGGCAATCTTCTGGTTTGTCCTATTGTTTATTTTTATTTTTATTTATTTTGTTTTGTTTTCAAAATAGCAATGAGGACAATCTTCTGATTTGTCCTATTGTTTATTTTTGTTTTGATTTATTTCGTTTCGTTTCAAAACAGCAATGAGGACAATCTTCTGATTTGTCCTATTGTTTATTTCTGTTTTGATTTATTTTGTTTTGTTTCAAAATATCAATAAGGGCGATCTTCTGATTTGTCGTATTGTTTATTTTTATGTTGATTTAGTTTGTTTTGTTTTCAAAACAGCAATGAGGACAATCTTCTGATTTGTCTTATTGTTTATTTTTGTTTTGATTTATTTCGTTTCGTTTCAAAACAGCAATGAGGACAATCTTCTGATTTGTCCTATTGTTTATTTCTGATTTCATTTATTTTTGTTTTGATTTATTTTGTTTTGTTTCAACACAGCAATGAGGACAATCTTCTTATTTGTCCTATTGTTTATTTCTGTTCTGATTTATTTTGTTTTGGTTCACAACGACAACAAGGGCAATCTACTGATTCTTCCTATTGTTTGTTTTTGTTTTGATTTATTTTGTTTTGTTTTCAAAACAGCAATGAGGACAATCTTCTGATTTGTCCTAATGTTTATTTTCGTTTTGATTTATTTTGTTTTGTTTCAAAACAACAATAAGGGCAATATTCTGATTTGTCCGATTGTTTATTTTTGTTTGGATTTATTTGGTTTGGTTTTCAAAACTGCAATGAGGACAATTTTCTGATTTGTCCTATTGTTTATTTTTATTTTTATTTATTTAGTTTTGTTTTCAAAACAGCAATGAGGAGAATCTTCTGATTTGTCCTATTGTTTATTTTTGTTTTGATTCATTTCGTTTCGTTTCAAAACAGCAATGAGGACAATCTTCTGATTTGTCATATTGTTTATTTTTGTTTTGATTTATTTCGTTTCGTTTCAAAACAGCAATGAGGACAATCTTCTGATTTGTCCTATTGTTTATTTCTGATTTCATTTATTTTTGTTTTGATTTATTTTGTTTTGTTTCAACACAGCAATGAGGACAATCTTCTGATTTGTCCTATTGTTTATTTCTGTTCTGATTTATTTTGTTTTGTTTCACAACGACAACAAGGGCAATCTTCTGATTCTTCCTATTGTTTGTTTTTGTTTCGATTTATTTTTTTTCTTTTCAAAACAGCCATGAGGACAATCTTCTGATTTGTCCTATTGTGTATTTCTGTTTTAATTTATATTATTTTGTTTCAAAACAATAATAAGGGCAATCTTCTGATTTGTTCTATTTTTTTTGTTTTAATTGATTTTTTTTCTTCTATTCAAAACGGCAATGAGGTGAACTTTCTGATTTGCCCAGTTGTTTCTTTTGTTTCGATTTATTTTGGTTTGTTTTCAAAACAGCCATGAGGACAATCTTCTGATTTGTCCTATTGTTTATTTCTGATTTCATTTATTTTTGTTTTCAGTTATTTTGTTTTGCTTCAACACAGCAATGAGGACAATCTTCTGATTTGTCCTATTGTGTATTTCTGTTCTGATTTATTTTGTTTTGTTTCACAACGACAACACGGGCAATCTTCTGATTCTTCCTATTGTTTATTTTTGTTTGGATTTATTTGGTTCGGTTTTTAAAACGGCGATGAGGACAATTTTCTGATTTGTCCTATTGTTTATTTCTGTTTTGATTTATTTTGTTATGGTTCGAAACAGCAATGAGGACAATCTTCTGATTTGTCCTATTGTTTATTTCTCTTTTGATTTATTGTGATTTGTTTCAAAACAATAATAAGGGCAATCTTCTGATTTGTCCTATTGTTTATTTTTGTTCTGATTTATTTTGTTTTGTTTCACAACGACAAAAAGGGCAATCTTCTAATTCTTCCTATTGTTTGTTTTTGTTCTGATTTATTTTGTTTTGTTTCACAACGACAATAAGGGCAATCTTCTAATTATTCCTATTGTTTGTTTGTGATTTGATTTATTTTGTTTTGTTTTCAAAACAGCAATGAGGACAATCTTCTGATTTGTCCTAGTGTGTATTTCTGTTTTGATTTAATTTATTTTGTTTCAAAACAATAATAAGGGCAATCTTCTGATTTGTCCTATTGTTTTTTTTGTTTTAATTTATTTTGTTTCTTCTTTTCAAAACGGCAATGAGATCAACCTTCTGATTTGCCCAGTTGTTTCTTTTGTTTCGATTTGTTTTGTTTTGTTTTCAAAACAGCCATGAGGAAAATCTTCTGATTTGTTCTATTGTTTATTTCTGTTTTGATTTATTTTATTTTGTTTCAAAACAACACGGGCAATCTTCTGATTTGTCCTATTGTTTGGTTTTGTTTTGATTTATTTTGTTTCCTTTTCAAAACAGCAATGAGGACAATCTTCTGATTTGCCTAGTTGTTTATTTTTGTTTCGATTTATTTTGTTTTGTTTTTAAAACAGCCATGAGGACAATCTTCTGATTTTTCATATTGTTTATTTCTGTTCTGATTTATTTTGTTCTGTTCTTAAAACAGCAATGAGGAGAATCTTCTGATTTGTCCTATTGTTTATTTCTGTTTTGATGTATTTTGTTTGGTTTCAAAATAACAATAAGGGCGATCTTCTGATTTGTCGTATTGTTTATTTTCATTTTGATTTATTTTGTTTTGTTTTCAAAACAGCAAAGAGGACAATCTTCTGATTTGTCATATTTTTTATTTTTGTTTTGATTGATTTCGTTTCGTTTCAAAACAGCAATGAGGACAATCTTCTGATTTGTCCTATTGTTTATTTCTGATTTCATTTATTTTTGTTTTGATTTATTTTGTTTTGTTTCAACACAGCAATGAGGACAATCTTCTGATTTGTCCTATTGTTTATTTCTGTTCTGATTTATTTTGTTTTGTTTCACAACGACAACAAGGGCAATCTTCTGATTCTTCCTATTGTTTGTTTTTGTTTTGATTTATTTTGTTTAGTTTTCAAAACAGCAATGAGGACAATCTTCTGATTTGTCTTATTGTTTATTTTTGTTTTGATTTATTTCGTTTCGTTTCAAAATAGCAATGAGGACAATCTTCTGATTTGTCCCATTGTTTATTTCTGTTTTGATTTATTTTGTGTTGTTTCAAAATAACAATAAGGGCAATCTTCTGGTTTGTCCTATTGTTTATTTTTATTTTTATTTATTTTGTTTTGTTTTCAAAATAGCAATGAGGACAATCTTCTGATTTGTCCTATTGTTTATTTTTGTTTTGATTTATTTCGTTTCGTTTCAAAACAGCAATGAGGACAATCTTCTGATTTGTCCTATTGTTTATTTCTGTTTTGATTTATTTTGTTTTGTTTCAAAATATCAATAAGGGCGATCTTCTGATTTGTCGTATTGTTTATTTTTATGTTGATTTAGTTTGTTTTGTTTTCAAAACAGCAATGAGGACAATCTTCTGATTTGTCTTATTGTTTATTTTTGTTTTGATTTATTTCGTTTCGTTTCAAAACAGCAATGAGGACAATCTTCTGATTTGTCCTATTGTTTATTTCTGATTTCATTTATTTTTGTTTTGATTTGTTTTGTTTTGTTTCAACACAGCAATGAGGACAATCTTCTTATTTGTCCTATTGTTTATTTCTGTTCTGATTTATTTTGTTTTGGTTCACAACGACAACAAGGGCAATCTACTGATTCTTCCTATTGTTTGTTTTTGTTTTGATTTATTTTGTTTTGTTTTCAAAACAGCAATGAGGACAATCTTCTGATTTGTCCTAATGTTTATTTTCGTTTTGATTTATTTTGTTTTGTTTCAAAACAACAATAAGGGCAATATTCTGATTTGTCCGATTGTTTATTTTTGTTTGGATTTATTTGGTTTGGTTTTCAAAACTGCAATGAGGACAATTTTCTGATTTGTCCTATTGTTTATTTTTATTTTTATTTATTTAGTTTTGTTTTCAAAACAGCAATGAGGAGAATCTTCTGATTTGTCCTATTGTTTATTTTTGTTTTGATTCATTTCGTTTCGTTTCAAAACAGCAATGAGGACAATCTTCTGATTTGTCATATTGTTTATTTTTGTTTTGATTTATTTCGTTTCGTTTCAAAACAGCAATGAGGACAATCTTCTGATTTGTCCTATTGTTTATTTCTGATTTCATTTATTTTTGTTTTGATTTATTTTGTTTTGTTTCAACACAGCAATGAGGACAATCTTCTGATTTGTCCTATTGTTTATTTCTGTTCTGATTTATTTTGTTTTGTTTCACAACGACAACAAGGGCAATCTTCTGATTCTTCCTATTGTTTGTTTTTGTTTCGATTTATTTTTTTTCTTTTCAAAACAGCCATGAGGACAATCTTCTGATTTGTCCTATTGTGTATTTCTGTTTTAATTTATATTATTTTGTTTCAAAACAATAATAAGGGCAATCTTCTGATTTGTTCTATTTTTTTTGTTTTAATTGATTTTTTTTCTTCTATTCAAAACGGCAATGAGGTGAACTTTCTGATTTGCCCAGTTGTTTCTTTTGTTTCGATTTATTTTGTTTTGTTTTCAAAACAGCCATGAGGACAATCTTCTGATTTGTCCTATTGTTTATTTCTGATTTCATTTATTTTTGTTTTCAGTTATTTTGTTTTGCTTCAACACAGCAATGAGGACAATCTTCTGATTTGTCCTATTGTGTATTTCTGTTCTGATTTATTTTGTTTTGTTTCACAACGACAACACGGGCAATCTTCTGATTCTTCCTATTGTTTATTTTTGTTTGGATTTATTTGGTTCGGTTTTTAAAACGGCGATGAGGACAATTTTCTGATTTGTCCTATTGTTTATTTCTGTTTTGATTTATTTTGTTATGGTTCGAAACAGCAATGAGGACAATCTTCTGATTTGTCCTATTGTTTATTTCTCTTTTGATTTATTGTGATTTGTTTCAAAACAATAATAAGGGCAATCTTCTGATTTGTCCTATTGTTTATTTTTGTTCTGATTTATTTTGTTTTGTTTCACAACGACAAAAAGGGCAATCTTCTAATTCTTCCTATTGTTTGTTTTTGTTCTGATTTATTTTGTTTTGTTTCACAACGACAATAAGGGCAATCTTCTAATTATTCCTATTGTTTGTTTGTGATTTGATTTATTTTGTTTTGTTTTCAAAACAGCAATGAGGACAATCTTCTGATTTGTCCTAGTGTGTATTTCTGTTTTGATTTAATTTATTTTGTTTCAAAACAATAATAAGGGCAATCTTCTGATTTGTCCTATTGTTTTTTTTGTTTTAATTTATTTTGTTTCTTCTTTTCAAAACGGCAATGAGATCAACCTTCTGATTTGCCCAGTTGTTTCTTTTGTTTCGATTTGTTTTGTTTTGTTTTCAAAACAGCCATGAGGAAAATCTTCTGATTTGTTCTATTGTTTATTTCTGTTTTGATTTATTTTATTTTGTTTCAAAACAACACGGGCAATCTTCTGATTTGTCCTATTGTTTGGTTTTGTTTTGATTTATTTTGTTTCCTTTTCAAAACAGCAATGAGGACAATCTTCTGATTTGCCTAGTTGTTTATTTTTGTTTCGATTTATTTTGTTTTGTTTTTAAAACAGCCATGAGGACAATCTTCTGATTTTTCATATTGTTTATTTCTGTTCTGATTTATTTTGTTCTGTTCTTAAAACAGCAATGAGGAGAATCTTCTGATTTGGCCTATTGTTTATTTCTGTTTTGATGTATTTTGTTTGGTTTCAAAATAACAATAAGGGCGATCTTCTGATTTGTCGTATTGTTTATTTTCATTTTGATTTATTTTGTTTTGTTTTCAAAACAGCAATGAGGACAATCTTCTGATTTGTCATATTTTTTATTTTTGTTTTGATTGATTTCGTTTCGTTTCAAAACAGCAATGAGGACAATCTTCTGATTTGTCCTATTGTTTATTTCTGATTTCATTTATTTTTGTTTTGATTTATTTTGTTTTGTTTCAACACAGCAATGAGGACAATCTTCTGATTTGTCCTATTGTTTATTTCTGTTCTGATTTATTTTGTTTTGTTTCACAACGACAACAAGGGCAATCTTCTGATTCTTCCTATTGTTTGTTTTTGTTTTGATTTATTTTGTTTAGTTTTCAAAACAGCAATGAGGACAATCTTCTGATTTGTCTTATTGTTTATTTTTGTTTTGATTTATTTCGTTTCGTTTCAAAATAGCAATGAGGACAATCTTCTGATTTGTCCCATTGTTTATTTCTGTTTTGATTTATTTTGTGTTGTTTCAAAATAACAATAAGGGCAATCTTCTGGTTTGTCCTATTGTTTATTTTTATTTTTATTTATTTTGTTTTGTTTTCAAAATAGCAATGAGGACAATCTTCTGATTTGTCCTATTGTTTATTTTTGTTTTGATTTATTTCGTTTCGTTTCAAAACAGCAATGAGGACAATCTTCTGATTTGTCCTATTGTTTATTTCTGTTTTGATTTATTTTGTTTTGTTTCAAAATATCAATAAGGGCGATCTTCTGATTTGTCGTATTGTTTATTTTTATGTTGATTTAGTTTGTTTTGTTTTCAAAACAGCAATGAGGACAATCTTCTGATTTGTCTTATTGTTTATTTTTGTTTTGATTTATTTCGTTTCGTTTCAAAACAGCAATGAGGACAATCTTCTGATTTGTCCTATTGTTTATTTCTGATTTCATTTATTTTTGTTTTGATTTATTTTGTTTTGTTTCAACACAGCAATGAGGACAATCTTCTTATTTGTCCTATTGTTTATTTCTGTTCTGATTTATTTTGTTTTGGTTCACAACGACAACAAGGGCAATCTACTGATTCTTCCTATTGTTTATTTTTGTTTTGATTTATTTTGTTTTGTTCTCAAAACAGCAATGAGGACAATCTTCTGATTTGTCCTAATGTTTATTTTCGTTTTGATTTATTTTGTTTTGTTTCAAAACAACAATAAGGGCAATATTCTGATTTGTCCGATTGTTTATTTTTGTTTGGATTTATTTGGTTTGGTTTTCAAAACTGCAATGAGGACAATTTTCTGATTTGTCCTATTGTTTATTTTTATTTTTATTTATTTAGTTTTGTTTTCAAAACAGCAATGAGGAGAATCTTCTGATTTGTCCTATTGTTTATTTTTGGTTTGATTCATTTCGTTTCGTTTCAAAACAGCAATGAGGACAATCTTCTGATTTGTCCTATTGTTTATTTCTGTTTTGATTTATTTTGTTTTGTTTCAAAATATCAATACGGGCGATCTTCTGATTTGTCGTATTGTTTATTTTAATTTTGATTTATTTTGTTTTGTTTTCAAAACAGCAATGAGGACAATCTTCTCATTGGTCTTATTGTTTATTTTTGTTTTGATTTATTTCGTTTCGTTTCAAAACAGCAATGAGGACAATCTTCTGATTTGTCCTATTGTTTATTTCTGATTTCATTTATTTTTGTTTTGATTTATTTTGTTTTGTTTCAACACACCAATGAGGACAATCTTCTGATTTGTCCGATTGTTTATTTCTGTTCTGATTTATTTTGTTTTGTTTCACAACGACAACAAGGGCAATCTTCCGATTCTTCCTATTGTTTGTTTTTGTTACGATTTATTTTGTTTTGTTTTCAAAACAGCAATGAGGACAATCTTCTGATTTGTCCTAATGTTTATTTTTGTTTTGATTTATTTTGTTTTGTTTCAAAACAACAATAAGGGCAATGTTCTGATTTGTCCGATTGTTTATTTTTGTTTGGTTTTCAAAACAGCAATGAGGACAATTTTCTGATTTGTCCTATTGTTTATTTCTGTTTTGATTTATTTTTTCTTGTTTCAAAACAACAATGAGGACAATCTTCTGATTTGTCCTATTGTTTATTTTTGTTTTCAATTATTTTGTTATGGTTCAAAACAGCAATGAGGGCAATCTTCTGATTTCTCCTATTGTTTATTTCTCTTTTGATTTATTTTGTCTTGTTTCAAAACAATAATAAGGGCAATCTTCTGATTTGTCCTATTGTTTGTTTTTGTTTTGATTTCATTTGTTTTGTTTTCAAAACAGCAATGAGGACAATCTTCTGATTGGCGCAGTTGTTTATTTTTGTTTCGATTTATTTTGTTTTGTTTTCAAAACAGCCATGAGGACAATCTTGTGATTTTTCATATTGTTTATTTCTGTTTTGATTTATTTTGTTTTGTTTCAAAATAACAATAAGGGCGATCTTCTGATTTGTCGTATTGTTTATTTTTATTTTGTTTTGTTTTCAAAACAGCAATGAGGACAATCTTCTGATTTGTCATATTTTTTATTTTTGTTTTGATTGATTTCGTTTCGTTTCAAAACAGCAATGAGGACAATCTTCTGATTTGTCCTATTGTTTATTTCTGATTTCATTTATTTTTGTTTTGATTTATTTTGTTTTGTTTCAACACAGCAATGAGGACAATCTTCTGATTTGTCCTATTGTTTATTTCTGTTCTGATTTATTTTGTTTTGTTTCACAACGACAACAAGGGCAATCTTCTGATTCTTCCTATTGTTTGTTTTTGTTTTGATTTATTTTGTTTAGTTTTCAAAACAGCAATGAGGACAATCTTCTGATTTGTCTTATTGTTTATTTTTGTTTTGATTTATTTCGTTTCGTTTCAAAATAGCAATGAGGACAATCTTCTGATTTGTCCCATTGTTTATTTCTGTTTTGATTTATTTGGTGTTGTTTCAAAATAACAATAAGGGCAATCTTCTGGTTTGTCCTATTGTTTATTTTTATTTTTATTTATTTTGTTTTGTTTTCAAAATAGCAATGAGGACAATCTTCTGATTTGTCCTATTGTTTATTTTTGTTTTGATTTATTTCGTTTCGTTTCAAAACAGCAATGAGGACAATCTTCTGATTTGTCCTATTGTTTATTTCTGTTTTGATTTATTTTGTTTTTTTTTCAAAATATCAATAAGGGCGATCTTCTGATTTGTCGTATTGTTTATTTTTATGTTGATTTAGTTTGTTTTGTTTTCAAAACAGCAATGAGGACAATCTTCTGATTTGTCTTATTGTTTATTTTTGTTTTGATTTATTTCGTTTCGTTTCAAAACAGCAATGAGGACAATCTTCTGATTTGTCCTATTGTTTATTTCTGATTTCATTTATTTTTGTTTTGATTTATTTTGTTTTGTTTCAACACAGCAATGAGGACAATCTTCTTATTTGTCCTATTGTTTATTTCTGTTCTGATTTATTTTGTTTTGGTTCACAACGACAACAAGGGCAATCTACTGATTCTTCCTATTGTTTGTTTTTGTTTTGATTTATTTTGTTTTGTTTTCAAAACAGCAATGAGGACAATCTTCTGATTTGTCCTAATGTTTATTTTCGTTTTGATTTATTTTGTTTTGTTTCAAAACAACAATAAGGGCAATATTCTGATTTGTCCGATTGTTTATTTTTGTTTGGATTTATTTGGTTTGGTTTTCAAAACTGCAATGAGGACAATTTTCTGATTTGTCCTATTGTTTATTTTTATTTATTTAGTTTTGTTTTCAAAACAGCAATGAGGAGAATCTTCTGATTTGTCCTATTGTTTATTTTTGTTTTGATTCATTTCGTTTCGTTTCAAAACAGCAATGAGGACAATCTTCTGATTTGTCCTATTGTTTATTTCTGTTTTGATTTATTTTGTTTTGTTTCAAAATATCAATACGGGCGATCTTCTGATTTGTCGTATTGTTTATTTTAATTTTGATTTATTTTGTTTTGTTTTCAAAACAGCAATGAGGACAATCTTCTGATTGGTCTTATTGTTTATTTTTGTTTTGATTTATTTCGTTTCGTTTCAAAACAGCAATGAGGACAATCTTCTGATTTGTCCTATTGTTTATTTCTGATTTCATTTATTTTTGTTTTGATTTATTTTGTTTTGTTTCAACACACCAATGAGGAAAATCTTCTGATTTGTCCGATTGTTTATTTCTGTTCTGATTTATTTTGTTTTGTTTCACAACGACAACAAGGGCAATCTTCCGATTCTTCCTATTGTTTGTTTTTGTTACGATTTATTTTGTTTTGTTTTCAAAACAGCAATGAGGACAATCTTCTGATTTGTCCTAATGTTTATTTTTGTTTTGATTTATTTTGTTTTGTTTCAAAACAACAATAAGGGCAATGTTCTGATTTGTCCGATTGTTTATTTTTGTTTGGTTTTCAAAACAGCAATGAGGACAATTTTCTGATTTGTCCTATTGTTTATTTCTGTTTTGATTTATTTTTTCTTGTTTCAAAACAACAATGAGGACAATCTTCTGATTTGTCCTATTGTTTATTTTTGTTTTCAATTATTTTGTTATGGTTCAAAACAGCAATGAGGGCAATCTTCAGATTTCTCCTATTGTTTATTTCTCTTTTGATTTATTTTGTCTTGTTTCAAAACAATAATAAGGGCAATCTTCTGATTTGTCCTATTGTTTGTTTTTGTTTTGATTTCATTTGTTTTGTTTTCAAAACAGCAATGAGGACAATCTTCTGATTGGCGCAGTTGTTTATTTTTGTTTCGATTTATTTTGTTTGTTTTCAAAACAGCCATGAGGACAATCTTGTGATTTTTCATATTGTTTATTTCTGTTTTGATTTATTTTGTTTTGTTTCAAAATAACAATAAGGGCGATCTTCTGATTTGTCGTATTGTTTATTTTTATTTTGATTTGTTTTCAAAACAGCAATGAGGACAATCTTCTGATTTGTCTTATTGTTTATTTTTGTTTTGATTTATTTCGTTTCGTTTCAAAACAGCAATGAGGACAATCTTCTGATTTGTCCTATTGTTTATTTCTGATTTCATTCATTTTTGTTTTGATTTATTTTGTTTTGTTTTACCACAGCAATGAGGACAATCTTCTGATTTGTCCTATTGTTTATTTATGTTCTGATTTATTTTGTTTTGTTTCACAACGACAACAAGGGCAATCTTCTGATTCTTCCTATTGTTTGTTTTTGTTTAGATTTATTTTGTATTGTTTTCAAAACAGCAATGAGGACAATCTTCTGATTTGTCTTATTGTTTATTTTTGTTTTGATTTATTTCGTTTCGTTTCAAAATAGCAATGAGGACAATCTTCTCATTTGTCCTATTGTTTATTTTTGTTTGGCTTTATTTGGTTTGGTTTTCAAAACAGCAATGAGGACAATTTTCTGATTTATCCTATTGTTTATTTCTGTTTTGATTTATTTTTGTTTTGTTTCAAAACAACAATGAGGACAATCTTCTGATTTGTCCTATTGTGTATTTTTGTTTTCAATTATTTTGTTATGGTTCAAAACAGCAATGAGGACAATCTTCTGATTTCTCCTATTGTTTATTTCTCTTTTGATTTATTTTGTTTTGTTTCAAAACAATAATAAGGGCAATCTTCTGATTTGTCCTATTGTTTATTTCTGTTCTGATTTATTTGGTTTTGTTTCACAACGACAATAAGGGCAATCTTCTCATTCGTCCTATTGTTTGTTTTTGTTTTGATTCATTTTGTTTTGTTTTCAAAACAGCAATGAGGACAATCTTCTGATTTGTCCTGACGTGTATTTCTGTTTTGATTTATTTTGATTTGTTTCAAAACAATAATAAGGGCAATCATCTGAATTGTCCTATTTTTTTTTGTTTTAATTTATTTGGTTTCTTCTTTTCAAAACGGCAATGAGGTCACCTTTCTGATTTGCCCAGTTGATTCGTTTGCGTCGATTTATTTTGTTTTGTTTTCAAAACAGCCATGAGGAAAATCTTCTGATTTGTCCTGATGTGTATTTCTGTTTTGATTTATTTTGTTTTGTTTCAAAACAACACGGGCAATCTTCTGATTAGTCCTATTGTTTGTTTTTGTTTTGATTTCAGTTGTTTTGTTTTCAAAACAGCAATGAGGACAATCTTCTGATTGGCGCAGTTGTTTGTTTTTATTTCGATTTATTTTGTTTTGTTTTCAAAACAGCCATGAGGACAACCTTCTGATTTTTCATATTGTTTATTTCTGTTCTGATTTATTTTGTTTTGTTCTTAAAACAGCAATGAGGAGAATCTTCTGATTTGTCCTATTGTTTATTTCTGTTTTGATTTAATTGTTTTGTTTCAAAATAACAATAAGGGCGATCTTCTGACTTGTATTATTGTTTATATTTGTTTTGATTCATTTCGTTTCGTTTCAAAATAGCAATGAGGACAATCTTCTGATTTCTCCTATTGTTTATTTCTGTTTTGATTTATTTTGTTTTGTTTCAAAATAATAATAAGGGCAATCTTCTGATTTGTCCTATTGTTTATTTTTATTTTTATTAATTTTTGTTGTTTTCAAAACAGCAATGAGGACAATCTTCTGATTTGTCCTATTGTTTATTTTTGTTTTGATTTATTTCGTTTCGTTTCAAAACAGCAATGAGGACAATCTTCTGATTTGTCCCATTGTTTATTTCTGTTTTGATTTATTTTGGTCTTTTCCAAATCCACAATGGGGGCAATCGTCTGATTTGTCCTATTGTTTATTTTTGTTTTGACTCATTTTGTTTTGTTTCAAAACAGCAATGAGGACAATCTTCTGGATTGTCCTATCGTTTATTTCTGTTTTGATTTATTTTGTTTTGTTTCACAACGACAATAAGGGCAATCTTCTAATCCTTCCTATTGTTTGTTTTTGTTTTGATCTATTTTGTTTTGTTTTCGAAACAGCAATGAGGACAATCTTCTGATTTGTCCTATTGTGTATATCTGTTTTAATTTATTTTATTTTGTTTCAAAACAATAATAAGGGCAATCTTCTGATTTGTACTATTGTTTGTTATTGTTTCGATTTATTTTGTTTTGTTTTCAAAACAGCAATGAGGACAATCTGCTGATTTGTCCTATTGTTTATTTCTGTTTCGATTTATTTTGTTTTGTTTCAAAACAACAACGAGGGCAATCTTCTGATTTGTCTTATTGTTTGTTTTTGTTTTATTTATTTTGCTTTGTTATCAAAACAGCAATGACGACAATCTTCTGATTTGCCCTATTGTTTATTTCTGTTTTCATTTATTTTGTTTTTTTTCAAAAAAACAATAAGCGCAATTCTCTGATTTGTTCTATTGTTTATTTTTATATTGATTTATTTTAATTTGTTTTCAAAACAGCAATGAGAACAATCCTCTGCTTGTCCTATACTGTCAATATAGGAATATCCTAAATAAAGGGAGCATCCTATTATATATTTTTGTTTTGATTTATATTGCTTCGTTTCAAAACAGCAATGACGACAATCTTCTGATTTGGCTTATTGTGTATTCCAGTTTTGATTTATTTTGTTCTCTTTCAAATCAACAATGAGGACAATCTTCCGATTTGTCCTATTGTTCAATTCTGTTTTGATTTATTTTTATTTTGTTTCAAAACAACAATAAGCGCAATCTTCTGATTTGTCCTATTGTTTATTTTTGTTTTGATTCATTTTGCTTTGTTTCAAAACAGCAATGAGGACAATCTTCTGATTTGTCCTATTGTTTATTTCTGTTGTGATTTATTTTGTTTTGTTTTTAAACTAGCCATGAGGACAATCGTCTGATTTGTCCTATTGTTTATTTCTATTTTGATTTATTTTGTGTTGTTTCAAAACAACAAGGGCAATCTTCTGAATTGTCCTATTGTTTGTTTTATTTTGTTTTGTTTTCAAAACAGCAATGAGGACAATCTTCTGATTTGCCCAGTTGTTTATTTTTGTTTCGATTTATTTTGTCTTGTTTTCAAAACAGCCATGAGGACAACCTTCTGATTTGTCCTATTGTTTATTTCTTCTTTGATTTATTTTGTTTTGTTTCAAAACAGCGATGAGGACAATCTTCTGAGTTGTCCTATTGTTTATTTTTGTTTTTATTTATTTTGTTTTGGTTCAAAACAGCAATGAGGACAATCTTCTGATTTGTCCTATTGTTTATTTCTGGCTTGATTGAGTTTTGTTTTGATTTATTTTTGTTTTGTTTCAAAACAGCAATGAGGTCAATCTTCTGATTTGTCCTATTGTTTATTTTTGTTTTGGTTCAAAACAGCAATGAGGACAATCTTCTGATTTGTCCTATTGTTTGTTTCTGTTTTCATTTATTTTGTCCCGTTTCACAACGACAATGAGGGCAATCATCTGATTTGACCTATTGTTGATTTTTGTTTTGATTTATTTTGTTTTGTTTCAAAACAGCGATGAGGACAATTTTCTAATTTTTCCGATTGTTTATTTCTGGCTTGATTGAGTTATGTTTTGATTTATTTTTGTTTTCTTTCAAAACAACAATGAGGTCAATCTTTTGATTTGTCCTATTGTTTATTTTTGTTTTGATTTATTTTGTTTTGATTCAAAACAGCAATGAGGAGAATCTTCTGATTTGTCCTATTGTTTGTATCTGTTTTGATTTATTTTGTTTTGTTTCAGAACAATAATACGGGCAATCTTCTGATTTGTCCTATTGTTTATTTTTGTTTTGGTTATTTTGTTTTGATTCAAACCAGCAATGAGGACAATCCTCTGATTTGTCCTATTGTTTGTTTCTGTTTTGATTTATTTTGTTTTGTTTCAGAACATCATCAAGGCCAATCTTCTGATTTGTCCTATTGTTTTTTTTTTGCGTTCATTTATTTTGTTTCTTCTTTTCAAAACGGCACTGCGGTCAATCTTCTGATTTGCCCAGTTGTTTCAGTTGTTTCGATTTATTTTGTTTTGTTTTCAAAACAGCCATGAGAACAATCTTCTGATTTGCCCTATTGTTTATTTCTATTTTGATTTATTTTGTTTCAAAACAACAAGGGCAATCTTCTGATTTGTCCCATTGTTTGTTTTTGTTTTGATTTATTTTGTTTTGTTTTCAAAACAGCAATGAGGACAATCTTTTGATTTGCCCAGTTGTTTATTTTGGTTTCGATTTATTTTGTTTTGTTGTCAAAACAGCCATGAGGACAATCTTCTGATGTTTCCTATTGTTTATTTCTCTTCTAATTTCTTTAGTTTTGTTTCAAAATAACAATAAGGGCAATCTTCTGATTTTTCCTATTGTTTATTTTTATTTGGATTTATTTTGTTTTGTTTGCAAAACAGCAATGAGGACAATCTTCTGATTTGTCCTATTGTCTTTTTTTTTTTAATTTATTTTGTTTCTTCTTTTCAAAACGGCAATGAGATCAATCTTTTGATTTGCCCAGTTGTTTATTTTTGTTTTGATTTATTGTGTTTTGTTTTCAAAACAGCCACGAGGACAACCTCTTGATTTGTCCCATAGTTTATTTCTTCTTTGATTTATTTTGTTTTGTTTCAAAACAGCAATGAGGACGATCTTCTGATTTGTCCTATTGTTTATGTCTGTTTTCATTTATATTGTTTCGGTTCACAACGACAATAAGGGCAATCATCTGATGTGACCTATTGTTAATTTTTTGTTTCGATTTATTTTGTTTTGTTTCAAAACAGGCATGAGGACAATTTTCTGATTTTTCCTATTGTTTATTTCTGGCTTGATTGATTTTTGTTTTGATTTATTTTTGTTTTGTTTCAAAACAACAATGAGGTCAATCTTCTGATTTGTCGTATTGTTTATTTTAGTTTTCATTTATTTTGTTTTGAATCAAAACAGCAATGAGGACAATCTTCTGATTTGTCCTATTGTTTGGTTCTGTTTTGATTTATTTTGTTTTGTTTCAGAACAATATCGAGGGCGATCTTCTCATTCGTCCTATTGTTTTTTTTTGCGTTCATTTATTTTGATTCTTCTTTTCAAAACGGCACTGAGGTCAATCTTCTGATTTGCCCAGTTGTTTCTTATGTTTCGATTTATTTTGTTTTGTTTTCAAAACAGCCATGAGGACAATCTTCTGATTTGTCCTATTGTTTATTTCTATTTTGATTTATTTTGTTTTGTTTCAAAACAACAAGGGCAATCTTCTGATTTGTCCTATTGTTTATTTTTGTTTTAATTTATTTGGTTTAGTTTTCAAAACAGCAATGAGGACAATCTTCTGATTTGCACAGTTGTTTATTTTGGTTTCGATTTATTTTGTTTTGTTTTCAAAACAGCCACGAGGACAATTTTTTCATGTTTCCTATTGTTTATTTCTGTTCTGATTTATTTTGTTTTGTTTTTACAACAGCAATGAGGACAATCTTCTGATTTGTCCAATTGTTTATTTCTGTTTGAATTTATTTTGTTTTGTTTCAAAATAACAATAAGGGCAAACTTCTGATTTGTCTTATTGTTTATTTTTGTTTGGATTTATTTTGTTTTGTTTTCAAAACAGTAATGAGGACAATCATCTGATTTGTCCTATTGTTTATTTCTGTTTTGATTTATTTTGGTCTCTTTCAAATCAACAATGGGGGCAATCTTCTGATTTGTCCTATTGTTTATATCTGATTTCATTTATTTTTGTTTTGATTTATTTTTTTTTTGTTTCAACACAGCAATGAGGACAATCTTCTGATTTGTCCTATATTTCATTTTTGTTTTGATTTATTTTGTTTTGTTTCAAAACAACAATAAGGGCAATCTTCTGATTTGTCCTATTGTTTATTTTTGTTTGGATTTATTTGGTTTGGTTTTCAAAACAGCAATGAGGACAATTTTCTGATTTGTCCTATTGTTTATTTCTGTTTTGATTTATTTTTGTTTTGTTCCAAAACTACAATGAGGACGATCTTCTGATTTGTCCTATTGTTTATTTTTGTTTTGATTTATTTTGTTATGGTTCCAAACAGCAATGAGGACAATCTTCTAATTTGTTCTATTGTTTATTTCTGTTTTGATATATTTTGTTTTGTTTCAAAACAATAATAAGGGCAATCTTCTGATTTGCCCTCTTGTTTATTTCTGTTTCGATTTATTTTGTTTTGTTTCGAAACAACAATAAGGGGCGTCTTCTGATTTGTCCATTTGTTTATTTTTGTTTTGATTTATTTTGTTCTGTTTCCAAAACAGCAATGAGGACAATCTTCTGATTTGTCCTATTGTTTATTTCTGTTTCGATTTATTTTGTTTTGTTTCGAAACAACAACAAGTGCAATCTTTTGATTTGTCTTATTGTTTGTTTTTGTTTTGTTTTATTTTGCTTTGTTATCAAAACAGCAATGACGACAATCTTCTGATTTGCCCTATTGTTTATTTCTGTTTTCATTTATTTTGTTTTGTTTCAAAACAACAATAAGCGCAATTCTCTGATTTGTCCTATTGTTTATTTTTATATTGATTTATTTTGTTTTGTTTTTAAAACAGCAATGAGAACAAACTTCTGATTTGTCCTATACTGTCAATATAGGAATATCCTAAATAAAGGGAGCATCCTATTATATATTTTTGTTTTGATTTATTTTGTTTCGTTTCAAAACAGCAATGAGGACAATCTTCTGATTTGGCCTATTGTGTATTCCTGTTTTGATTTATTTTGTTCTGTTTCAAATTAACAATGAGGACAATCTTCCGATTTGTCCTATTGTTTAATTCTGTTTTGATTTATTTTTATTTTGTTTCAAAACAACAATAAGGGCAATCTTCTGATTTGTCCTATTGTTTATTTTTGTTTTGATTCATTTTGCTTTGTTTCAAAACAGCAATGAGGACAATCTTCTGATTTGTCCTATTGTTTATTTCTGTTGTGATATATTTTGTTCTCTTTCAAATCAACAACGGGGGCAATCTTCTGATTTGTCCTATCGTATATTTTCGTTTTGATTCATTTTGTCTTGTTTCAAAACAGCAATGAGGACAATCTTCTGATTTGTCCTATTGTTTAGTTCTGTTCTGATTTATTTTTTGTTTCACAACGAAAACAAGGGCAATCTTCTGATTCTTCCTATTGTTTGTTTTTGTTTTGATTTATTATTTTTTGTTTCAAAACAACAATAAGGGCAATCTTCCTATTTGTCCTATTGTTCAATTCTGTTTTGATTTATTTTTATTTTGTTTCAAAACAACAATAAGGGCAATCTTCTGATTTGTCCTATTGTTTATTTTTGTTTTGATTCATTTTGCTTTGTTTCAAAACAGCAATGAGGACAATCTTCTGATTTGTCCTATTGTTTATTTCTGTTGTGATTTATTTTGTTCTCTTTCAAACAGCAATGAGGACAATCTTCTGATTTGTTCTATTGTTTATTTCCTTTTCGATTTATTTTGTTTTGTTTCCAAACAATAATAAGGGCAATCTTCTGATTTGTCCTATTGTTTATTTCTGTTCTGATATATTTTGTTTTCTTTCACAACGACAATAAGGGCAATCTTCTGATTCTTCCTATTGTTTGTTTTGATTTATTTTCGTTTATTTTCAAAACAGCAATGAGGACAATCTTCTGATTTGTCCCATTGTTTAGTTCTGTTTTGATTTATTCTGTTTTGTTTCAAAACACTAATAAGGGCAATCTTCTGATTTGTCCTATTGTTTTTTTTTTTATTTTTTTTGTTTCTTCTTTTCAAACCGGCAATGAGATCAACCTTCTGATTTGCCCAGTTGTTTCTTTTGTTTCGATTTTTTTTGTTTTGTTTTCAAAACAGCCATGAGGACAATCTTCTGATTTGTCCTATTGTTTATTTCTGTTTTGATTTATTTTGTTTTGTTTCAAAACAACAAGGGCAATCTTCTAGTTTATCCTATTGTTTGTTTTTGTTTTGATTTATTTTGTTTCCAACACAGCAATAAGGACAATCTTCTGATTTGCCCAGTTGTTTATTTTTGTTTCGATTTATTTTGCTTTGTGTACAAAACAGCCATCAGGACAATCTTCTGATTTTTCCTATTGTGTATTTCTGTTCTGATTTATTTTGTTTTGTTTTTAAAACAGCAATGAAGACAATCTTCTTATTTGTCCTATTGTTTATTTCTGTTTCGATTTATTTTGTTTTGTTTCAAAATAACAATAAGGGCAGTCTTCTGATTTGTCCTATTGTTTATTTCTATTTCGATTTAGTTTGTTTTGTTTCAAAACAACAACAAGGGCAATCTTCTGATTTGTCCTATTGTTTATTTCTGTTTTGATTTATTTTGTTTTCTTTCAAATCAACAATGAGGGCAATTTCCTGATTTGTCCTATTGTTTATTTTTGTTTTGATTCATTTTGTTTTGTTTCAAAACAGCTATGAGGACAATCTTCTGATTTGTCCTATTGTTTATTTTTGTTTTGATTTATTTTGTTTTGTTTCAAAACAACAAGGGCAATCTTTTCGTTTATCCTATTGTTTGTTTTTGTTTTGATTTATTTTGTTTTGTTTTTCAAAACAGCAATGAGGACAATCTTCTGATTTGCCCCGTTGTTTATTTTTGTTTCGATTTATTTTGTTTTGTTTTCAAAACAGCCATGAGGACAATCTTCTGATTTTTCCTATTGTGTATTTCTGTTCTGATTTATTTTGTTCTGTTTTTAAAACAGCAATGAGGACATTCTTCTGATTTGTCCTATTGTTTATTTTCATTTTGATTTATTTTGTTTTGTTCTCAAAACACTAATGAGGACACTCTTCTGATTTGTCCTATTGTTTATTTTTGTTTTGATTTATTTCGTTTCGTTTCAAAACAGCAATGAGGACAATCTTCTGATTCGTCCTATTGTTTGTTTCTGTTTCGATTTATTTTGTTTTGTTTCAGAACAATAATAAGGGCAATCTTCTGATTTGTCCTATTGTTTTTTTTTGCTTTCATTTATTCTGTTTCTTCTTTTCAAAACGGCACTGAGTTCAATCTTCCGATTTGCCCAGTTGTTTATTTTTGTTTCGATTTATTTTGTTTAGTTTTCAAAACAGCCATGAGGACAATTTTCTGATTTTTCCTATTGTGTATTTCTGTTCTGATTTATTTTGTTTTGTTTTTAAAACAGCAATGAGGACAATTTTCTGATTTGTCCTATTGTTTATTTCTGTTTTGATTTATTTTGTTTTGTTTCAAAATAACAATAAGGGCAATCTTCTGATTTGTCCTATTGTTTATTTTTAATTTGATTTATTTTGTTTTGTTTTCAAAACAGCAATGAGGACACGCTTCTGATTTGTCCTATTGTTTATTTTTGTTTTGATTTAGTTCGTTTCGTTTCAAAACAGCAATGAGGAAAATCTTCTGATTTGTCCTATTGTTTATTTTTGTTGTGATTTATTTTGTTCTCTTTCAAATCAACAATGAGGGCAATCTTCTGATTTGACCTTTTGTTTATTTTTGTTTTGATTCATTTTGTTTTGTTTCAAAACAGCTATGAGGACAGTCCTCTGATTTGTGCTATTCTTTATTTCTGTTTTGATTTATTTTTTTTGATTTATTTTGTTTTGTTTCAACACAGCAATGAGGACAATCTTCCGATTTGTCCTATTGTTTATTTCTGTTCTGATTGATTTTGTTTTGTTTCACAACGACAATAAGGGCAATCTTCTGATTCTTCCTATTGTTTGTTTTTGTTTTGATTTATTTTGTTTTGTTTTCAAAACAGCAATGAGGACAATCCTCTGATTTGTCCTATTGTTTATTTCTGTTCTGATTTATTTTGTTTTGTTTTTAAAACAGCAATGAGGACATCCTTCTGATTTGTCCTATTGTTTATTTCTGTTTTGATTTATATTGTTTTGTTTCAAAATAACAATAAGGGCAAACTTTTGATTTGTCCTATTGTTTATTTTTATTTTTATTTATTTTGTTTTGTTTTCAAAACAGCAATGAGGACAATCTTCTGATTTGTCCTATTGTTTATTTCTGTTTTGATTTATTTCGTTTCGTTTCAACACAGCAAGGAGGACAATCTTCTGATTTGTCCTATTGTTTATTTCTGTTTTGATTTATTTTGATCTCTTTCAACTCAACAATGAGGGCAATCTTCTGATTTGTCCTATTGTGTATTTTTGTTTTGATTCATTTTGTTTGGTTTCAAAACCGCAATGAGGACAATCTTCTGATTTGTCCTATTGTTTATTTCTGTTGTTATAGCCGAGACTTGTAGTTGAGGCTAGAACAAGAGATTCACAACGCATCTAGACATTCGGGATTATGAACCTCCGTTTGAACTTATTTAGTAATTGATTGTGTATGCTATTAAAGCGCTTGGCGCACCTATCTGGTCCAGGGCAAATAAGGTTAAGGAGAATGAATACGCATCAGCTCTTCTTACGATACTCCCGGCATATATTTGGATATAAAAACGTTACAACAATTTGGTTCTCTCGCAGTCGACTAGTAATTTCTTATGTAATACAAACGTGACCTAGAATATTACGAAAGTGGGTTAGTGATTTACAGGTGCGTGTCCCGCTGGAAATGTGAAGCGTGCTTACGCTGCGCGTTTGGTCTCCTCGAAGACAGTGCAAATCAGGCGTCGATGCTGACACACACTCACGAACACAAAACGCTCGGTAGCCTCGAAAATATAAATCAAGCTGGTTTATTTTAGAGAGTTACGTAGCGAAAACAATGACTTTTATTCGTTGTTATTATTGAGTTCCTTTCGTGTTTTGTTACGATGAGCCGCTGCACCTCAGTGCCGCACTATCCCTCAGGCAGTGATATTTGATCGCGTGAGATCAAAGTCGCGGGCTCGGGAATGAACTTACAAGGACACGGGAAGGACTCGACACACAGAGAGGGGTACTCTGTGGAGCTCCGCTCTGTCCTCAGATTCGCGAAAGACTGACTTAAATTATTGCAACTCGATGTTGGGTTGCCTCTAAATTTTTGTGCCAATCAGCAATTTTACTTGGCTCGAAGTGACGAATTTCGAAATGAGTCCGGCTGAGCGGACTCCCCGTGTTCTCGATGGAGTTCTTTCGCGTTACAAGTTGCTGAATAGGTCGTCAGCATTGTGGGGCAATAGGAATTCCGATTGCCTTAAATATTCTGGGTTCCGCAATGTGAGGTGTCGCAAGTTGAAGTAATGTGGGATTTCCGAACGTAAGGTATAGATTGTACACGTATTAAGATTAACCTATTGAAAATAAGATACGGATGTAACACTGTTCTGATTTATTTTGTCTTGTTTTTAAAACAGCAATGAGGACAATCTTCTGATTTGTCCTATTGTTTATTTCTGTTTTGATTTATTTTGTTTTGTTTCAAAATAACAATAAGGGCAATCTTCTGATTTGTCCTATTGTTTATTTTTATTTTTATTTATTTTGTTTTGTTTTCAAAACAGCAATGAGGACAATCTTCTGATTTGTCCTATTGTTTCTTTCTGTTTTGATTTATTTCGTTTCATTTCAAAACAGCAATGAGGATAATCTTCTGATTTGTCCTATTGATTATTTCTGTTTTGACTTATTTTGTTCTCTTTCAAATCAACAATAAGGGCAATCTCCTGATTTGTCCTATTGTTTATTTTTGTTTTTATTCATTTTGTTTTGTTTCAAAACAGCAATGAGGACATTCTTCTGATTTGTCCTATTGTTTATTTCTGTTCTGATTTATTTTGTTTTGTTTCACAACGACAATAAGGGCAATCTTCTGATTCTTCCTATTGTTTTTTTTTTTAATTTATTTTGTTTTGTTTTCAAAACAGCAATGAGGACAATCCTCTAATTTGTCCTATTGTTTATTTCTGTTTTGATTTATTTTGTTTTGTTTCAAAACAACAATGAGGGCAATCTTCTGATTTGTCCTATTGTTTATTTTTGTTTGGGTTTGTTTTGTTTGGTTTTCAAAACAGCAATGAGGACAATTTTCTGATTTGCCCTATTGTTTATTTCTGTTTTGATTTATTTTTGTTTTGTTTCAAAACAACAATGAGGACAATCTTCTGATTTGTCCTATTGTTTATTTTTGTTTTGATTTATTTTGTTTGGTTTTCAAAACAGCAATGAGGACAATTTTCTGATTTGTCCTATTGTTTATTTTTGTTTGGATTTATCTTGTTTGGTTTTCAAAACAGCAATGAGGACAATTTTCTGATTTGTCCTATTGTTTACTTCTGTTTTGATTTATTTTGTTTGGTTTCAAAACAATAATAAGGGCAATCTTCTGATTTGCCTTTTTGTTTATTTCTGTTTCGATATATGTTGTTTTGATTCAAAACAACAACAAGGGGAATAACAGCAATGAGGACGATCTTCTGATTTGTCCTATTGTTTATTTCTGTTTCGATTCATTTTGTTTTGTTTCAAAACAACAACAAGGGCAATCTTCTGATTTGTCTTATTGTTTGTTTTTGTTTTGATTTATTTTGCTTTGTTATCAAAACAGCAATGAGGACAATCTTCTGTTTTGCCCTATTGTTTATTTCTGTTTTCATTTATTTTATGTTGTTTCAAAACAACAATAAGCGCAATCTTCTGATTTGTCCTATTGTTTATTTTTATATTGATTTATTTTGTTTCGTTTTAAAACAGCAATGAGGACAATCTTCTGATTTGGCCTATTGTTTATTCGTGTTTTGCTTTATTTTGTTCTCTTTCAAATTAACAATGAGGACAATCTTCTGATTTGTCCTATTGTTCAATTCTGTTTTGATTTATTTTTATTTTGTTTCAAAACAACAATAAGGGCAATCTTCTGATTTGTCCTCTTGTTTATTTTTGTTTTGATTCATTTTGCTTTGTTTCAAAACAGCGATGAGGACAATCTTCTGATTTGTCCTATTGTTTATTTCTGTTTTGATTTATTTTGTTTTGTTTTAACACAGTAATGAGGACAATCTTCTGATTTGTCCTATTGTTCATTTCTGTTTTGATTTATTTTGTTTTATTTCACAACGACAATAAAGGCAATCTTCCGATTTGTCCTATTGTTAATTTTTCTTTTGATTTATTTTGTTTTGTTTCAAAACAACAATAAGGCCAATCTTCTGATTTCTCCTATTGTTTATTTCAGACGGAACATTTATAAAAAAACACCCTCCAAAGCCGAACAATTGAACTTTAATGCCAAACGAAGACATGCGTCGTAAATTGTACCGATCACCGGGTAACAACAAATTATCGCGTTTATTTAATTCTATTTTCGACGAACTCATTGCAAGAGATCGTCCCGAGAATCTAACAGTCGAACAAGAACTACAGGAACCTATGAAAAAGCGATTTCGATCCGCAACAAGTTCAGACGAAAGTACAAATTCACAAAATTCCCCAAGTAGGCCGACAGCCGCGAAACGTACTAAAATTCGATCCGCAGCAGGTCGAACCGTTCACTTTTCTAATCAATAAACAGATTCTAATCAATCTCTTGAGAATATAGACACTAGGCGTGGTCGCATAATAGAAATTCAATATTTTTCCCTACTCCAACTTAATTCAGATAACATGGCGCAAGAAAGTGATTTCATGACCCTAGAGGAGGCGCGAAGCCTCATTCCCCGATTTGATGGCGATAAACCTGCAGAAGTCAACGATATAATTGAAGCATTCGGCTATGCAAACAGGTGCGTTGCAGCAGCCGATAGACATTCCCTTTCATAATCCGTGTCAGCAACAAAAATGATAGGAAAAGCGCGGAAAAGATATCTAATATAAAGAAATTGAATCGTACCAACAATTTAAAGAAGAAATGACAGCATTATATGGAATGCGACGTACAGTAGCCGCGTTACGGGTCCACTTTGATAGGTGTAAGCAAAATACAACGAGAGCGTGTTAGCGTACGGTCAACGACTCGAGGGCATAATGTGTGAATTAATAGAAGCCAGCAAAACCGAGGCAAGATCGCCCGCGGAAAAAAGAACAATTGAGACACGTAAGGCAATTGGCCCTATACAACTTCGAAAGAGGACTTCGAAAATAATACCAAGTCATTCGTAAAGGCTCAAGGATTCAAGAATCTCGCGTCAGCCCTTAAAAGAGCAATGGAAGAGGAAAGATCGTTACAACAAGGCGAATCCATAAACAAGCAGACTCATCTGGAAAAACGAACGCCGGTGACGTGCAATAAATTTCACAAAATGGGATACTTAGCAAAGGATTGCCGATCCAACACATTGTCTTCCGGCAGGTACAGCCTACTTGCTGCATGGAAAAACGTGCATCACTTGCAATTACTGCAAGAAACCGAGACACGCGTACAAGGATTCCTGAAAAAGGAATTTGCAACAAGGACAAGGAAACGGATATCGACAGCCACCGGGAACCGGGCATTATCAAAATCATCAAATGAATTATCATCAAGGCCAAGGAACCAGCTACTACAACAAGAGTTAGCTCCCAGGGCGCCTAAATCAGTATCACTGGAACGCAAATAAATAAACGCCAAACGTAGACAGGCCAAGAGAAGAAAACCGCAACGATAGCGAAAAAAGGAAAACAATTGGGTCATTTTCGCTAGATATGGTAACGGCAACGAACGATGACAAAAAACGCAACGTCAATAAATAATCGAGGCATCGAATACAGGTCCGTCAAAATGAAAAAATACAAGGAAGAAAATAAAATCGTACTGGATAACGTCGATCAATTCTGGAGGAGCCGCTAGCGACTTCCACATCGCGTCTCCCCAGGCCAAAGACAAAATCCTCACGTTGAAAGGAGACACCGGAGCCCAATGTAGTCTCACAAAAAAGAGTGTATTAAAAAGGGACACAGAATTAATAGAAGAAACGATCAAACTCAAAGGAATCGGAGGAAAAAAATTCTACACACCGTGTAAAATTATGCTTGTGCTCGAAACACCCGCAGTAAACGTAGAACACGGATTCTACGTGATAGATGATGCAGTACCACTGGAAGTAGACGGAATAATGGGTTTGGACCTCATGAGAGAGCACATCGTCGACATCCTAATCGAAAGACAAATTAAAATATATGGACATCTGATCCCTATGCTGGATGGAACGAATAAAATTAAACTACCTCCCAGGGCAGAGTAAATGTTATACGCAAAATCATTGACGGCAAAAATAGAATGGGTCGCAGCAAAAGAAGTGCAACCAGGAGTAAATATAGGCGGATGTTACATCCACCCAGAAGGACTGCCTCCTAGTAGTGCGAAACACAAACGATGAAGAAATCAGAATAGAAAGGCCAACGGTGCTTATTTAAGCAATTGAAGAAGAAAAGCCAATCGAAAAAAAAAGAAATAAGTGCTGTACTGATCGAAGAAAAATTAAAAAGAAAAGAAAAAATCTGGGACGAAATCAAAGGAGATTCGAACTTAAACCCAGAAGCAGAACAAATTCCTACGCGAATTCGCTGACGCATACGGTGACGTCTTCCACTTAGAGGAAGAGGTGCTTGGGTGCACCACTATAGTGGAGCACCGCATAAACGTACGTAAGGGGTAACGCCAATAAAAATTCGTCCATACCGATTACCAGAAGGTCACAAACAAGAAGTGATGGCGCAGACAAAAGAGTTGCTAAAAAGGTAAATAATCCGACCGAGTAAGAGCCCATGGAATGCTCCTCTATCCGTCGTTCCAAAAAAGTCTGACGCCGACGGAAACATACGCAAAACAGTGGTAGTAGACTTCCGAAAACTAACCGAAGCAAGGAAGGAGACTCGTATCCATTGCCCAATATTACAGACATGTTGGACCAATTGGAACGAGCAAAATACTTCATGACTCTCGATTTGGCATTGGGTTTCATCAAATCTCAATAGCCGAAAAAGACAACGAGAAAACCGCTTTCTCCACTCCTCTTGGACAATACGAGTACAACCGAATGCCGTTTGGATTAAAAAACGCCCCAGCAACATTTTAAAGGCTGATGGACGCTGTACTTGCAGGATTACGAGGACTAAAATGCTACGTATATCTCAACGATATAGTAGTGTACGGATCATCGTTCGAAGAACATAACAAAAGGCTGACAGAAGTATTCGATCGACTGAGAGAAGCCCAATTAAAGGTTCAACCTAGGAAATGTCGATTTCTGCGAAAAGAAACCAAGTACTTGGGACACATTATTACCGAAGTAGGAGTAAAACCCGATCCGAAAAAAATAGAAGCTGTACAGTGATTTCCAGCCCCAAAAAACGTAAAACGGTACAATCATTTCTGGGACTAGCCGGATATTACCGAAAATGCATACAGGATATTTCAAAACTCTCAAAGCCGTTAACAGAACGGATCAAGGAAGAAAACATTCATTTGGGACGCAAACTGCGAAGAGCTTTCCAAAAATTGAAGGAAACTCTCAGCACCGCACCGATCCTGCAGTATACGGATTTCGCATAACCCTTCGTGATGACAACTGACGCCTCTGACAAGGCAATTGGCGCGATTTCGTCGCAAGGGAAGATCGGAGAAGATCTGTTAAGCGAGTCGTACTCTGTTAAGCGAGTCGTACTCTGAACAAGGCAGAAATGAACTATTCAACAACGGAAAAGGAAATGCTAGCAATAATTTGGGCAGTAGCGCAATTCCGACCATACATTTATCGAACAAAATTTACCATCGTGACGGATTATAAGCCCCTCACTTGGTTTTTCAACGTAAAAGATCCAGGATCACGTCTGATGCGCTGGAGAATAAATATAGAGGAGTTCAACTATACCATCGAGCATAAGGCTGGCAAGAAGAACACGAATGCGGATGCTTTAGGCCGTACGTATGTATTGATGCTGACGCGGCAAGCAACCGAGGCGGTAGTACGTCACAAGGACGCCGAGAAGCGTGGAAAAGAAAGGCCGCGGGAGCCCCCCTGCTCCGCGCCGCCGCCACCAGCGTCAACAGACCCGAGCCGTGATGGCCGTGGTCAGCTGGTCCCGCGAGCATCTGTCCGGCCGAGAAAAACAATGCAGCTCGCTAGAGAGGAACATCCGCGCAAGGCGACAGAGGCCCGCGCGAGCGAGAGCGAACCGCCACTCCCATCAGTGGAGGCGGACCGGGCAGCAGGCCCGAGTGGAAAAAAGAAGGAAATAGAAAAATACTCGAGCGCAAGCGAGACAACAAGCGACAGCGAGACAGAGACGGAAATAGGAAAGCGAGAGTGCCCGAGTGAAGAGGAGCGAGGGACGATTCTGCAAGAACACCACGACCCTCCTCTCGGAGGCCACCCAGGCGAAAAAAGGATGAAACAACGAATAAAGGGAAAGTACAGCTGACCGGGAATGAATAACGAAAGAGAAAACTACGTAAAATCATGCGACAAATGCCAGAAAAATAAATCACGCGACGCAACATGCTCCCATGACTATTACCGACGCACCCAAGACACCATTCGCCAAATGTGCAGTCGATATAGTAGGTCCCTTACCCGAAACCGAGGCCGGGAACAAATACATCCTGACTTTTCAAGATGCATTGTCCAAGTATAGTGCAGCTATACCGCTAAAAACTCAAGAAGCCCAGGAAGTAGCCAAAGGATTTGCAACTCAAATTGTTTGCAAGTACAGCACTCCAAAAGAATTATTATCAGACCAAGGAACGAATTTTCTGAGCGAAGCTCTCAAGGAGATGTGCCAATTATTCCGAATAAACAAGATTCAAACGATGGCATATCATCCCCAATTAAACGGTGCATTGGAGCTTCCACACGGAACTCTCGCAGAATACCTGAAATGTTTCATTAAAGAGGATGAAACGGATTGGGATGAGTGGTTGCCATACGCGAAGTTCACGTACATTACCACTCCGCACACAGCGACAGGTTTCACTCCGTACGAGTTGGTGTTTGGAAAGGTAGCCGATTTACCGACGGCGCTTAAAGAAGGACCACGAAAGATGTACTCATACGACGATTACGTCTCCGAGTTACGCAAACGGCTTCGAGCCACATGGCACGTGGCGAAAGAACGATTGGAAAACGAAAAGAGAGGGTAAAGGATAGAAAGGGTACATTTATAACACAATCATAACATAAGACATTCATGTATTTAATTCCTTCAAACGTGATTTGTAAAATGTGTGTATCATAATTTATAGAGAAAATTATATGTTCCGAAGAGGACCCGAACCAGAGGGCCGAAACGTAAAAGAAAAACATCATTTATTTCCATCGCTGACCTTGAAAAACCTCTATTGGCCGGACCGGAGCCGAATCTCCACTATCAACTTGTCATCTATACGGCCGCACACATTTTTTATTCATTTTAAATCGA
The DNA here is from genome assembly GCA_963210295.1 of Ophion ellenae. NCBI lineage: Eukaryota > Metazoa > Arthropoda > Insecta > Hymenoptera > Ichneumonidae > Ophion > Ophion ellenae. The sequence goes on from OY723397.1 coordinate 12,956,417, forward strand.
CTGGCTATAAACAGACATAATGACCTTCTTCGGCGAGATACTACAACTCTTCGGATACATCGCCTCAGCAGCGTTCAAGAATTGGAACCACGACACTGCTACGAAGACTCGCCTAAAACAACAACATTGTTTTTTACTTAAATGTAGATAAGAAGGTTTGATACCGAAACACACTTTTCCAAACACTTAAATATTCAAATTTCCGGTAACAAAGGTAAATTAATGCTTAACAAAATAACACACAAATTCCACAAATCATTACTAAACGTAGAAATTGATGATCTCAACTTTCGAATAAAAATACTGAACCAAAAAATTGAAAAGAACGCTGAAACAATCAACAAAACTCAAAACAATATTAAGGACATTTTTTTACTTTGGAACACATAAAACTAAACAAACTGTCACATCTCTCACATGAAAAAGACAGAAAAACTCCAAAATCTTAGATTTCAACGAACCAAGAAGATACATCATCACATTTTCAACCATGACGAATTTTTAAGAACAATATCATCACAAACACATCTGAACCAAAACAATATACATCACCTAAAGTATTAAAACATAAATCAAACAACACAAAATCACGACATCTTATAATCAACTCTTACTAATAGACAACATGACAAAAATAATAATCTTTCCACTGATCCTCTGAACAATATAAATTCGATAATCACATTAAATAAAACGAAAGAATGGCTCATAAATGTCTCAAACATTGACATTTCGCTACACATTTTCACTTTCTTGTCTCTGGGTGAGAAGTTTTATTTTCCTTACCTCAAACTCTCAAACATAAAAACTTACATTCACAAATCAATCTCCGAACTTGAGTCCAAACTAGATTTTTTACCTGACAAACCTAGACAAATCGAAATAAGAAACAAGTTTCACTAAAATCTTGAACAAGATAAATATTCCAACATCATTCTCCAACACTAATCAAATCATAAAGCACACGTCCTCATTCTTAAAAAACAACCCTCAACTTTTAGTTACTCGAGCTGACAAAGGAAATTTTACAGCCATTCTTAACACATCAGATTACATTACAAAAACTCATAACTTACACGCAGATTCCTCAACCTACAAATTAACAAATAGAAATCCCATCAACATCCCATCAACCCAAACAAAAAGGCATTAACAATATTCTCTCCAGATGGAAAACCTTCAAAATCATTGATGCAACAAAATTCAAATACTCAAAAGCTGAAAATTGCAACCTATCTCGTCTCTATTGCTTGCCAAAAATTCACAAAAATAACTATCCACTTCGTCCAATAGTATCAACAATAAATAGTCCAACACATAAACTAGCTGAATTTATACAATCTAAACTTTCTAAATTAATCAGCACGACTAATTCACCCGTGAAAGACAGTTTCCACATAAAATAGTCACTATCTAACATTCAATTCCACTCAACTACAAATTGGTCTCGTTTGATGTTGTTTCTCTTTACACCAATATCCCATTACAACTTGTTATTAGAAGCCTTCGAAAAAGGTCACATCTATTTTCGAAACGAAATAATTAAAGCCATAGAATACATCATGTTCTCAACCTTCTTTACATTCCAAGATAAAATTTACCAACAAATCTCAGGCTTACAAATGAGCTCACCTCTGGCTCCAATATTATCTAACATCGTCATGATTGATCTGGAAACAAATTGTCTGGAAAAATTAAAATTTTCGGTACCACTATATAAAAGATATGTTGTTGATATTATTATTGCTCTACCAACAGACAAAATTGAATCCACCAAAAATATTTTTAACTCTTATAACCCAAAATTACAATTAACATCTGAAAATGAAGTAGACAAAAAAATCCCGTTTCTTGATTTACTTTTAATCCATAAACAAAACTCAATTATCACAAATTGGTATAGGAAACCAACCTGGTCAGGCAGGTTCATAAATTTCTTTTCACGCCACCCACTTTCCCAAAAAAGCCATAATTTACATGCTAGTTGACAGAGCAATTAAATTATCTCATCCTTCATTTCACAAAGAAAATCTTAAACTCATTAGTAACACGATGACACAAAATTGCTATCCGATCTGTTTCACAGAAAAAATAATAAAACATCGACTTGCTACAATCAACAATCAAAAAACGAATAACAGCATTTTTTATTCGTCCAGACTAATAAATCTTCCTCACACAAAAAGCATACATCATCAACTAATTCGACTTTTCCACTAATACAACATAACATTAGTCACAAACAACAAACACAACATTTCATCGATTACTGGCTCCACCAAATACACAATAAATAACAACCAAAAATGCAACATAGTTTATAAAATCGACTGTAAAGATTGCAATGCCACATACATCGGCAAAACCAAAAGATAGCTTGAAACCAGAGTAAAAGAACATAAAAATAGCCTAAAACACACTACCACAATACACACAGCCTTAGCACAACATGCAATAGAACAAAAACACGACTTTCAATTTGACAATGTATAGATTTTAAACAATGAAAACTGGCTCAAAAAAAGGCTAATCCTAGAAATGATCCAAATTAAGGCACACTCTAACGCCATACATTTTAGAACTGACATAAAAAAACTAAGCTCGATCTACAACTCTCTTATATAACTATTAAAACTTTTTACAATACTTTACGTGACATAACAATTTTTAAATTATCGACAATACTCCTAACTTGACGCACCAATCTTATTTCTCTTGACACGTCACTGCTTATGGGATCTTTCTCCCCCGATTCGTAGAATAACGCCTCTAATAAGCGTCATGAAATTAATACACCACTCAGTCTCTCTCGAACTTTCTGTGATCACACAACTCAACATGTAACGGAAAAAATTTGTAAATTTCGAGTTTTCGCTTATTTTGGAAGGAAGGGATTTTTTTTTTTGAGCTGAACTCAATAGGTAATCATCACAGTCATTTGATACTTAACTAAAATTTCTTTCAAATCAATCACTTACATTCAATTTTCACAAATAAAACACAAAACTTTTCTATAATTATTTATCCATTACAGATGATAAAAATCGCTAAAAAACGATAAATTCTTCTATCTATTGAGTATACTCCAACTAAACAGTATTTACTCCCATAAATACTGTCTTTCGAAATAGCCTCCCAAATATATGCAAAAGCCAGAAATATCAACAACATCGGGGTTAGTCATTTCTCATATTTCATCTCTTTATAACTCCATAGTATAATGAACCACTCTCTCACACATCACGCATCTCAAACACTGATACATAAGAATAATTAACGCAATATAAGAACTTATTCATATTATATTAATATAGCTATAACTAAAACAGAATAAACATATCAGTTGTACAGACGACACAACAATTTTATAACACAATCATAACATAGAACATTCATGTATTTAATTCCTTCAAACGTGATTTGTAAAAGTTGTGCATCATAATTTATAGAGAAAATTATATTTTCTAAAGAGGACCCGAACCGGAGGGCCGAAACGTAAAAGAAAAACATCATTTATTTCCATCGCTAACCTTGGAAAACCTCTATTCGCCGGACTGAAGCCGAATCTTCACTATCAACTTATACATATACAAGTAGAGGAGCTAGGCCGGTTCTAACCCAGGGATCTCAGGGGGGAGCGGGGCGGGGGAGTCGAGCGCGGGGAAGCCGGGGTATGCATGGCGGAGGGGGGGGGATCCGGCATGCACCAGCCGAGTGCGGGGTTCCGGCGGAGGGAAAGGGGAGGGGGTGGTGTTAGAGAGTGGGGAGGCTAGTTTTTGGTGACGATGTCTTCCAAGCGAGAGCTGGACCCGCGGGCGAGAGGGGGAAGCCGCTGTCGACTCTGTGGGGGAGGGGGCATCATAGAGTCGCGGGTCCTTAAAAACCCATAAAATCGGATAATTTATTATCAACATTATAGATGTAAGCGGAGCATTTTTGTCTAGACTATTCACAGCAGTTTATATATGTAAAAAAAACAACTTAGACAAATGTGTGCATGTGTGTGTGTGTGTGTAAGTGTGTGTGTGTGTGTGTGTGTGCGTGCGTGCGTGCGTGCGTGCGTGCGTGTGTGTGTGTGTGTGTGTGTGTGGGAAACTTCCATTTATGGCTAGGACAATTTTCGAGAGTAAGATAACGATAGTTCCCATATGAAGGGTTACCCTTCAAAGCCCATAAAATGCTTTATTTATTGCATGCAGCTGCAGCGTTATTCCACAACAAGTTTCAACCCGTCGAGGTTTCATTCCACAAGATTACGTCAAGATGTTCACATGTGCGAGTATGTACGCAGTGCATCCGGCCAAGCACCCCCTGGACTCGACCAAAAACGAGCTCGAACAGGTTCCAAAGGTCTTGCTCCTAAAGTATTAGGGTAACTTTATTGGTTTACTGTGGGATCGTTTGCCGGAGCATCATCGGAACGATAGTGAAGTGATATCGTATCTTCCATGCATGGAGCATTATAATACGCCACAGATGAAGGATCACATTGATGGTCCTCCACCCCAACGTCGGGACTGTGAAAAGTGTTGCGAGGGAGAAATTCTCTACGTGCGGGGTTCCCGAAAAGAACTTTGAAAAAGAGTGAAAATGGATCTCTCAAATATCAACAAAGTCAGCCTGATGGCGGAATTCCTCCCAACGAAGAAGCTGTCAGAACTCAACGTCCATTCGGATTATCAAATCACGGCCATGAGAGCTGTACAGACCAAGTTTGGAAAACGCTGCATCATGGACGTTGCAAATGAGTTTGCCGTCTTCTTGCTAGCGCGGCTGGTAAAGGCCTTCGATCAAGATCTGAAAATGTTCGAGAGTATGCTGCAACTGGCGCGCAATGCTCAACTCTACATGAAGTACATTGGTGGAAAATACAACAGCGTCGAGTTCCATCGAGTCTGAGTATGGTGGAAAAGAACGCTCGTGAAGGCACGGTGGAAACAACGAGTTGAGCGGCAGCTGGCATCGTCACCATCATAGAGTGCAAGGACTGTTTGCATAACAGTCATCATCATCGTAGAGTTTTCGACGCTCGAGTCTGAGTAAGGTGGAAAAGAACGCTCGTGAAGGCCCGGTGGAAACAACGAGTTCAGCGGCAGCTGGCATCGTCACCATCATAGAGTGCAACGACTGTTTGCATCACAGTCATCATCGTAGAGTTTTTAACGCTTGATGCTATGTAAAAATGTACAAAAAACTTTTTCATCGAATATAATGTAAGAAAAAAAAATTGTCGTCAAACTGTATTTGCCGTAGATATAGGAAATAAATGGAGAACGATATATGATCATAATGTTTTTATTCATTTAAAAAAATCCCTCGCTCACACAACGCTTCGTACACAGAGAGCCAGCTTTTCAACGACTTTACATTCGCTTTGGCGCAATTGTATTTTGTATTGAAGGAATGATGGGGACATTTAACGTTTGCGATTTTCGGCAACTTCTGCAGCGATGGACAGTCCAGAGTCTCCAGATCGATGACTTTTATTGCTGAATCCGTGAATCTCGATAGCCATGAGCACTTCTCGAATCCCTTGGCATAGATCGTAGGAGCTACTTCTAAGATTCCTCGAATTGTCGTTCTAGCTGCCTCGTATGGTATGCCGCTGTGTTCCCATCGTATTCCATGATAATTGCGTTCCAGCCATTTGTTTGTCATTTTGTACTTGGCCGGTAAAGCGTCCCAGGCGAATGGTGCATCGAAGAAGAATGTCAGCGGTTCAGCGTTCTTCTCATGGAGTTTGACGATGGACATCTCCTTCAGGACAAATTCGTTGACGGGTCTCTTGAACCCTTGCACGTCGACGATAAGCTCCATGTTGACTGAAGTGGGCGCGGATCATTGGCATGATTTTATACCAATTTTTTAATCCCACCACTGATTGGATTGTGCTCGACAATACGATCATGGAGGATCATGAGGTACGCTGAAGTTTGCGGTGGAATATTGTTTTTCAATTCAAATTCAAGGCGCACATCAACAGGACCGGACTTGAGAGAATCGTTTTGTTTTGAGCAGTCAATGACAACGAGGGGGGCTTTTTCTAAAAATTCCATCCTACTCAGCCATGGTTCAGCCTCTTTGTTGTAATAGGTCGGTTGAGATATTAGATGAGATCAATAAATTATCATTACTTCGAACATTGGAAAGTGTGCGATACTTGAATATGAGTTTTCGTTCTTGGGATGTGTACGACTGTCCATCGCTTTAAAGCACAACAAAACATTCATGGACCGTAAATGCTGCCTCCCAACTAGAGAAACCAAAATATGTAATTGGTGCGGTGCAGACTGGTAAAAAAGATAATGTATGGCAAAGGACATTATATTATTCACCGACTGCAAACTCACAAGTGCTAAACTTTATCTCAATTTAGCATTCTTTTCTCAAGATGACTCGCATGTGGACTTCAAAAAAGTTTCGGAATTTTGTTCAATATGTACTCTCAATTTTGTAAATACCATTATGACTGCAATAGTGATCGTTCTTTACTAACCATCGCCAAGTATTAATGTAACGGCCCTCTCGCGATTAATGATTGATCGCATCAGAACGAGCCTGTAAAACATGCTACCGTAGATGTGTGAATAGAGTTCGAATGCAAAGAAGATTCACCACCGAATACAACTGCATATTGTTTTAATCTTACGTGATCGCGTTGTTGAATATTGTCCATTGATCGACATTATCCGCAAAATTGCATAGATCAGCAAAATCTGCGAGATACGAAGCCTCATGGTTAATTCGCAATCGTCATGGTCTGAAGTGATCCTATAGAAACGATCCATACAGCGTGACTAAAGGTTGAAAATAGCTGCAGTTGAAGGTTCAACGGAAGAGGACATGTGTCCTATCGTATATGTTAAGGGTCATGAAAAACGAGAATGGCTAGCTGATATAATAAATATAAAAAATGAGCAATTTATTGAGTCGTTGAATATAGACTTTGACGATATTGATGTCTCAAGTAAATTAGATGGAAGTTTTACTCTACGATGTGAAAAGCATAAAAACAGTTGTGTCTTACAAAATGTATTTAAATTCTTTAATTGGTGGCTGAATCATAAAGATTCATGCAAATAAAAGATATGTAACATTATGTACTTTTTATTCTCCTCACCCCGTACTTAGTTATGTCAGCATCACCTGATATCGGATTGTGCAACTGAATACAATATTACTTTCGAATGTGGAACTCATTTTTTTCGATGGAATTTGATTGAAAATAAATTAATATAATCGCCCAATGATAATCGAAATCATTCATCAGTATACGTTCGTTAGATGTTCGTGAGCCGTTTGTTGGAAGTTTGCGAGGCATTCGAAGATTTTCGATAGTGGTTCGTGAAAACGTTCCAGAGAGACTTCCCAAGACATTCATAAGACGTTCGAAGCCATTTAAGAGACGTTCGAAAACATTCATAAGGCGTTTGAAAACACGCATGAGAGGGTTCAAAGCGTTTAAAGAGACTTGCTACGACGTTCATGAGACGCTTAAAGATGTTCGTGAGACATTCGAGAGACTTTCGAAAACGTTCATAAGACGTTTGAAGACATTCATGAGAGGTGCGAAGACCTTCAGAGACTTTCGAAGACGTTCAAGAGATCTATGACGATATTTATAATACGTTTAAAGACATCGATGAGGGGTTCGAAGACGTTTAAGAGACTTTAAAAGACATTCACAAGGGTCTTGAAGACGTTCAAGAAACTTTCGAATACGTTCGAAAAACCTTCGACGACATTCGTAATACGTTTGAAGACATTCATGAGGGGTTCGAAGACGCTTAAGAGAGGCTTTTAAATATATTCACGAGGGGTTTGTCCAATGACATTCATAATACGTTTGAAGACATTCAAGAGACGTTCGAAGACATTCATAAGGCATTTGAAGACATGCATGAGGGGTTCAAAGAGTTTAAAGCCACTTTCTACGACGATCATGGGACGTTTGAAGATGTTCGTGAGACATTCAAGAGACTTTCAAGAACGTTCATAAGAAGTTTGAAGACATTCATGAGAGGTGCGGAGACTTTCACAGACATTCACGAGGGGTTTGAAGACGTTCAAGAAACTTTCGATTACGTTAGTAGAGGAGCTATGCCGATTCTAACGCAGGGATCTCAGGGGGGAGCGGGGCGGGGGAGTCGAGCGCGGGGAAGCCGGGGTATGGATGGCGGGGGGGGGGGTCCGGCATGCGGCAGCCGCGTGCGGGGTTCCGGCGGAGGGAAAGGGGAGGGGTGTTAGAGAGTGGGGAGGCTAGTTTTTGGTGATGATGTCTTCCAGGCGATAGCTGGACCCGCGGGAGAGAGGGGGAAGCCGCTGTCGACTCTGTGGGGGCGGGGGCATCATAGAGTCGCGGGTCCTTGAAAACCCATAAAATCTGATAATTTATTATCAACATTATAGATGTAAGCGGAGCATTTTTGTCTAGACTATTCACAGGAGTTTATATATATATTAAAAAAACAACTAAGACAAATGTGTGCATGTGTGTGTGTGTGTGTGTGTGTGTGTGTGTGTGTGTGTGTTTATGGCTAGGAAAATTTTCGAGAGTGAGATAACGATAGTTCCCTTATAAAGGGTGGCCCTTTAAAGCCCATAAAATGGTTTATTTATTGCATGCAGCTGCAGCGTTATTCCGAAACAAGTTTCAACCCGTCGAGGTTTCATTCCACAAGATTACGTCAAGATGTTCACATGTGTGAGTATGTACGCAGTGCATCCGGCCAAGCACCCCCTGGACTTGACCAAAAACGAGCTCGAACAGGTTCCAAAGGTCTTGCTCCTAAAGTATTGGGGTAACTTTATTGGTTTACTGTGGGATCGTTTGCCGGAGCATTATCGGAACGATAGTGAAGTGATATCGTATCTTCCATGCATGGAGCATTATAATACGCCACAGATGAAGGATCACATTGATGGTCCCCCACCCCAACGTCAGGACTGTGAAAGGTGTTGCGAGGGGGGAAATTCTCTACGTGCGGGGTTCTTCGAACGTGTTTGAACCTGTTACACATGCCTATGATTGGATGAGTGGGGAGAAGTTTTTAAAATCTGAGTGGAGGGGTTACGAGGGAGCTTATGATTTCGTGGACCAAGCTCAGACTGCACTATTCCACCGCACCATCAACTTCTCCGAAAAGAACTTTGAAAAAGAGTGAAAATGGATCTCTCAAATATCAACAAAGTCAGCCTGATGGCGGAATTCCTCCCAACGAAGAAGCTGTCAGAACTCCACGTCCATTCGGATCATCAAATCACGGACATGAGAGATGTACAGACCAAGTTTGGAAAACGCTACATCGTGGACGTTGCAAATGAGTTTGCCGTCTTCTTGCTAGCGCGGCTGGTAAAGGCCTTCGATCAAGATCTGAAAATGTTCGAGAGTATGCTGCAACTGGCGCGCAATGCTCAACTCTACATGAAGTACATTGGTGGAAAATACAACAGCGTCGAGTTCCATCGAGTCTGAGTATGGTGGAAAAGAACGCTCGTGAAGGCACGGTGGAAACAACGAGTTGAGCGGCAGCTGGCATCGTCACCATCATAGAGTGCAAGGACTGTTTGCATAACAGTCATCATCATCGTAGAGTTTTCGACGCTCGAGTCTGAGTAAGGTGGAAAAGAACGCTCGTGAAGGCCCGGTGGAAACAACGAGTTCAGCGGCAGCTGGCATCGTCACCATCATAGAGTGCAACGACTGTTTGCATCACAGTCATCATCGTAGAGTTTTTAACGCTTGATGCTATGTAAAAATGTACAAAAAACTTTTTCATCGAATATAATGTAAGAAAAAAAAATTGTCGTCAAACTGTATTTGCCGTAGATATAGGAAATAAATGGAGAACGATATATGATCATAATGTTTTTATTCATTTAAAAAAATCCCTCGCTCACACAACGCTTCGTACACAGAGAGCCAGCTTTTCAACGACTTTACATTCGCTTTGGCGCAATTGTATTTTGTATTGAAGGAATGATGGGGACATTTACCGTTTGCGATTTCCGGCTACTTCTGCAGCGATGGACAGTCCAGAGTCTCCAGATCGATGACGTTTGTTGCTGAATCCGTGAATCTCGATAGCCATGAGCACTTCTCGAATCCCTTGGCATAGATCGTAGGAGCTCCTTCCAAGATTCCTCGAATTGTCGTTCTAGCTGCCTCGTATGGTATGCCACTGTGTTCCCATCGTATTCCATGATAATTGCGTTCCAGCCACTTGTTTGTTATTTTGTACTTGGCCGGTAAAGCGTCCCAGGCGAATGGTGCATCGAAGAAAAATGTCAGCGGTTCAGCGTTCTTCTCATGGAGTTTGACGATGGACATCTCCTTTAGGACAAATTCGTTGACGGGTCTCTTGAACCCTTGCACGTCGACGATAAGCTCCATGATGACTGAAGTGGGCGCGGATCATTGGCATGATTTTATACCAATTTTTTAACCCCACCACTGATTGGATTGTACTCGACAATACGATCATGGAGGATCATGCAGTACGCTGAAGTTTGCGAAGGAATATTGTTTTTCAATTCAAACTCAAGGCGCACATCAACAGGACCGGACTTGAGCGAATCGTTTTGTTTTGAGCAGTCAATGACAACGCGGGGGGCTTTTTCTAAAAATTCCATCCGACTCAGCCATGGTTCAGCCTCTTTGTTGTAATAGGTCGGCTGAAAGTTTGCATACATCTCGTAGAGAAGAGCATATTGATTTTTATCAATGTTCAAATTTAAATTTCCATATGGATAATATTGCGAGTTGAGGTATAGCTTGACGTCGCTCAGGTTACAATGATCAAAGTGGCTCGCATTGTGTTGTTTCTTATTTTTCCGATCCGGCTGCAACGCGAGTATGACATATCGTGGCTTCTCCAGCTGATTCGAAGTTTTCACAGACCACACGTGCTTGGAGGTGGCAGGCAGCAATGGATATTCATACAGTTCCCATGTTCGGAAACTCATGGAGATTGGTGCGTCTTTAGCGAGAAACTTTAACAGTTGAATTTTTCGCTGATCCGAGACTGTCACATACGGCACGAGCCATTCTATTTTATGCAATACGAGTTTGTAGTCTTCAGGCGCTGTTTGTACAATGGCATTGTCGTCGGTCTTTGATCTCGTGAGAATCAACTCGTGCTTGGCATTTACGACAATTTTCCGATAATCTTCGGCAAATCCGAGGAGCATGCTGAGCGGAATGCACACATCAAAGTTTCCCGATACATCTACAATCTGCTTGGTCTCTTCGACATCGAGCCATCCAGTGTTCTCGAGCATAGAACTCTTGGCCGGTGAGAGAGATGAATATCCCTTAATTACACTCGTAATGCCGACATTCTTATTACGATCGATTTCTATGGCATTCAGCTCATATCGCACTTCCTCAAACAAATGACAAATGGCATTGTTGACGAGACTTGTAGCAGTGGTTGGCGCCCCATCACGCTTGGATAATTTTCCACATATGTGTAGCGAACTCTTGCTTGGCAGGATGGAGAGGTCTTGATGTTGGATGGCAATACGGATTTCATCGCTGTTATTGAAGGTTGAAGATGCATATGGCTGATGAGCGTGAATCTCACAATGGATGATGGATTCATCAAAGACCACGGGTGTCTGAATGTTTACGATTTCTTCTTCCATTTTACGCAACAGATGCACAGAGCACAGACTAAATAATTTTTTACACGCTTTCGCCACGCACTTTGAGACCCAAACTCTTCAAGAGTAGCACGTTTTGAGGTGTTAGCACTTTGCGCGCTGGCCGACGACTGATTGTTTTGATCCATGACCGTTTATTGTTATTGGAAGATCTGTTGAAAACAATGCCCATCACGACTTTATATGCAGGCGTATGGTGATTACTTCACCGCGGAAATTTACCAAATCACCGTCTTGATCCACTATGCGAAGCTGTATCGTGTCAATCGTTCGGCTCGTGATTGGCAGATAAATTACGTGGGAGGGAACTTCAATGATCTTATAGCCCGGTGGCACAGATGGAAAAAATTCGTGAATTGTGTGTACTTTTTGTCCGTTAATACAGGCGCCAGCGGTAATGTTGCACTCAACGCGTAGGGCGTTCACTTTGAGAATGGCTACTGGAACATCGGATTCGTGTCTTTTATTGGCTTCCAATTTGCGTGCGGTGAAGCCTAGTAGATGACCAATAGAATCTTTTGGCTCAAAATTGACATCACGATCACACTCGATCTCACTGCGTAGCGTGTTATTGTTGGGTTTAATGCTGATGCTGATGTTTTTACGCGCGAGCTCTGCTTGTACAAACGTCTCAATATCCTCTATTTCATAACTGCCCGTAGGTATCGTCAACACCACATCTCCCACGTAAAGTTTATCATGGTCAACGTCGATATTTGGAATAGAGTTGAAGGTTAACAATTCCACGAGACCGAGGGTATAATTTTTGTGTGGCGAGAGTTCGATGGGGGGAAAGTACTGCGCCTCGAGTATGGACGATGAGCCAGATATGGTCAATGTTAAACTTTCGTCCATGATGCTGGTAAATTAATAACTGAATTCGCCACGTCATTTCCCTCCTATATATAGTGTATATTTGTCTTTGTGCTGTGTCACGTCGGGAAGGGACGTGGGCATATATTTTTTGATTCCCTCCTTTTTTGCCTACGACAAGCGCAATAGCACGGGATGAGGGTAAAAAGGGGTAGTGCTTGGAATGAGTTGAAATTAGAAAATCATGCAGTGATTTGGTATTGAGAAATAATCCGACAAATTTGTACAAACTTAACTATAGGTTTATTACAAATAAGTGATCGGATAATTAAAATTGCTTATACAGAAAAATGACAATGAAAATAACTATGAAGTCGGGGGAACAATCGGATTAACATAAAATGAAATTTGTTGCTTACATTGGTCGCTGTGTTTGTGAGTGTATCGGTGTGTAGGTACGCTCGCTCGCAAAGATATCGGTGGTCGCTCGCAGATAAGGGCTTCGTTGACGGACGCCACGCTTGGCGTTGGGAAAGCGATCACCAGCACCAGACTCTTGGGGCGCTGAGAGTGTTTATGTATATACGCGTAGTAAATAGCACTTGAACTATTTTATGGACTCGAGGCCGCGAGAGTCGACTAAACTTTTATACAACGCTTCGGTCAAAACCCGAAGATGTGTAATATTCGAAACTCTACGATACCGGTTCTACACTTCGAATTCTGTCAGAACAAGATTAAGAAGTGAAGTTAATTTTGATTGAAGATTTCGCGAGACTGAGATCTGGATTTGATGAAGACTGTCGGGAGACTAAGATTTAGACTTGATAGAAGAACGTGAGTCGATGGTAGTTGTTGGAACACTTGATCTGAACGCGATGGCAATTGTTGGAAGACTGACTTCAGGAAGGAAGTCTTTCTTGATATGAAAATTAGGAGGGGTTCGATAGTGGGAGAAGGAACTTTAAGGTTCAGCGTGATTGGTCGCGAATTCATGATTCGCAGAATTGATCTCGATCATTCCTTATACAGAGTTTGCACGCGTGGAAGGTACGAGACCTTTGTCCCGTGTTTCGGCGAAAAACGCATGGGATATGACCTAAGTATGCGCATGATCTGTGTTATGGTAAAGATTATATCGGGTGCGCGAGGAGATCGAGCGTCGGCGAGTTCTCGCTTTCTGTCGGCACCATGCTAAATAATTATCGGCCGGGACTTATTTAGGCTAGAGGTCTAGGCAAAGTCTTCTCGTATCATTCGAGTGGTGCCTCATATTTCTTTCTGGGACTTCGATATTTACGCCTTGAAGGAATGCGAGGTTATAGCACGAGGCGGGCCGACTGAATTAAATAAACGAAAAATATGCTCGCGGAACGTACGCAAGTTCCGTTTAATGTTGTTACGCGTCTTATTCTTAGATTTATACATTTAATACGCTTATGGCGGCAAATGAGGACATTGGGAATAACCGAGAGAAGGCACATTCGCTAGGATGTAACAGCTGCAGCTGCCGACAAAGAAACTTGAGACACAAATGTCCACATTCAATCGTATCATATTCCTGATATCCCTTATAATTATAATTTACGCTACCGACACGGAAATATCTCATGAGCTCGGATGGTGGTGGAAGATTGCCGAAACTATCAAAGTACATAACTTTCGATCCGGTCTTTTTGTAAGCGACCCAATGCGTGCCAGGACCGACATTTTCATCCAAATTTACAATTGCTGCTTCACATTTGAGAGGTCCGCTCGCAGGCAATGTGTCGCGCATGTAAACTCCGCGAAAATGTGGAATCTTTAGGATTTTTGCATATTCAAGTAGGTCCCGGCCGGTGAGGGGTCGGTGAGGTAGCGTAACTTCTAGTTTTTTGGCTTGATATGAAGGCCCAATCCTTGCTTATATGGTTTCAGATGTAGACCCCGACCTAATGCAATTGCTTCAATTGTTCGATTATGACGCTTACTTTCATCCAATTCACGTTTAGCTGCTTAAGCAGCATTTACAGCTTTAACTATACTAGCCGCACCACCCGACAAAGCACCCGCAGCGCTAAGACCAGCAAAAATGGGCACGAGGAAGGGCAATAAACCACCAATTTTATGGGGTACAGGTAGAACGCGAGGTGTGCGCACTTTACCACCTTGCAACTTTACAGCTGCACGAGCACCCTTTAAAGCTGATTTAATAATCTTATGCGGATCATTACTTTGAATCATTGTCTTCTTTGCAGCGCCAATTATCTTTTTCAAACAAACGCCACCCTTGCGGGCCTTCATTCCCATGCCAAATTTTCTCTTTGTCTTCATAATATTTGCCACACCCCAAGCACTGGCTTTTTCACCGATACTAGCGTCTCTCGCGGTAACACGTTGCCTAGCCTGTTCAGCCAACACTTTATCCGCCAAATGTCTCGCCTCAAGATTATCCGGATTTTTCGAATACGCAATATCGTGTTGTTTGCAAGCCGTATCCAATGGATTAATGCCCGGATCACCACGAGCAAGGCGCTTGGCCAACTTTGTGCCTGGTCCACAATACTGATATCCAGGCAAATGTAGTTCAACGGGGAGTTTGTTGATTAGGCGGTTGACCAAACCTTTACCACTCTTCCTATGCACAATCATGTCTAAAGACAATACGCGACTGACGGATAATCCCTATAAGAAGCCTATTTATATGATTTCGCCGTTAGTCGTGTGTGAGATGACGTCCAGGAAGCAAACTATCGGAGGCGGACTTCTCGTGATAAATTTCGACGAGTTTGTCGAAGACCGTGGAGGGAAAAAGAAACGCCATGGGTATTTATTGCCGGATAGCATACGTGCACTGTTTTGCGGTCCATCGAATCGTGGGAAAACCAACGCTTTGCTCACTCTCATCATCCATCCGAATGGTTTGAGATTTGAGAATATTTACTTGTATTCCAAATCGCTCAAGCAGCCAAAGTATAAGTTGCTCGAACAATTACTCGAACCTGTGAGCGGAGTTGAATATCATCCATTCGAGGCACATGAACAAGTGATAGCGCCACGTGATGCACGATCCAACTCTATATTCATTTTTGATGACATAGCATGCGAAAAGCAGGATAATGTTCGGGCCTTCTTTTCCATGGGACGACATGAGATTGTTGACAGTTTTTATCTTTGTCAGCGTACACTCGTATTCCCAAACATCTCGTGAGGGATAATGCAAATTTCCTGGTGCTTTTCAAGCAGGACGATATGAATCTCAAGCACGTCTACAATGACCATGTTAATACGGATATGACTTATACGTGCTTTAAAAACATGTGCGTGAAATGCTGGAATTCTGACAAGTATGCATTTATCACGATTGACAAGGATAGCGATATTAACGGAGGTCGATATAGACAAGGTTTTGATTATTTTCTCACTATTGATAAATGACTCATCCCTGGTAGTTGAAGAGACAGTATTACGCATGCCGTGGTAGTGACAACATGAAGAGCGAACAATTGTTGCGTGAAAAGGATGTGTTGCGTGAAATTGCCAAGGCGAGCGATGCAATCAGACGAAAGCATCGAATGATAAAAATTGGGAAAGATAACGATCAGCAGAGAATGCAGGATGTCTTTAAGCCTATAGTGGGGCCATTGGAGAAATTGGTGTCGAATAAAAACGGTGAGGTGGTGACGGTGAAGGAGGAAATTAAGGATGAAAAAGTGGGAGATAATGTTGAAAAAGAAAAAGAAGATGCGTTAAATAGTGTGAAACATCAAAATGCGGCACATGATTCCTTGAAGAGTGAAACACAAGATTCGTTTAAATTGATATATGAGGATGACGATGACTCGCAAAATGTCGATGAGCTGATCAGCGAATATCTCCTGCTATTACAAACAAATAGAAAGGCAACCTTGGATGTATTATACGGTGTACGAAATCTCGCTAACAACAAATTAATGATTGGCAATTCTCCGATAATTTTCGACTCTGAACATATTCGTGTGGGAGATGCGAGTTATGCGAAAACTGGTGGATTAACGGAGCTGTTGTTTAAAAAAGTGCCTAATGTTGAAACTCTCACACCGGACGATTTGAAAAACTACGAAAAGATTGTAATCTCGACGAATGCGCACAAAAAATTGTATAAGCCTAGTGAGGCTATACGACGTAACACCAGCCACAAATTTAACACATATATCGCCAATATAGTCGATCATCATGTGGGACAGGGAATGCCAAAGTATAAGCTAGCTAGAAAAAACACCCAATTGGACTATATTTATTGGGACAATCCAAACGAGCTAGTGGATCGTCTTTGCTTACTTCTGGCATCCCAAGCCGCCGGAAATTCACCACATGCGAATGAAATTATATCGATTATTGAGGAATTGCGCGAAGCTGAAATCATTTATTAACTCGACATCGGAGAATTTACGCATTCTCATCATGAGTGTCGATGTGTTTGGACGTCATTCAAGTAGGAGTGTACTCCACAGTAAGCAAGGTCCTCCAGGTCGACCCGGGATTGGCTTTAGAATTACCGCAGATGGTCATTATGACTTGGGGCAGAAACGATTGTGTAACATTGCAAATCCGGAAGGAGAAGATGACGCCATCTCTCTAAGTGCGTTACAAAAGAAATCTCGAACTATCATTAAGAACATACGCAAAGAAATGAATAAAAGCAGTCACTCGTTGGTTAATGGACTCGAAGCTACGATACGAAATATTGCGAGGACACTCGAGGCCGATGTCAAAGCTCTACAAGATTTGGTGATTCGTAATTCGAACGTCATTGCTGAATTGGACGCACGACTGAGTGGACTGGAAAATGAACGAAAAAAGGGGCGCTCTCGTGCTGGAGCCTACATAAGTCTGCTCGACGAAACTATCCGCGTCGACATGTGGACATCCGTGGCTTGGACGAAACCTGGCAAGCCGACCTCGTCGATATGTCATCATACGCTCGTCAAAACTCCAACCACAAATTTTTCCTCACCGTCATCGATACCTTCTCGAAATTCGCCTGGGCCGTGCCAATGCTGAGTAAGAGTGGCAAAGATGTAGCAGCAGCAATGAAGTCGATCCTCGTTAAGGGACGCATACCGCAGAACTTACACGTTGATCGGGGAAAAGAATTCTACAATTGTGACTTTAAGGCCATCATGAAAAAGTACAATATTCACATGTATTCAACATATAGCAACTTGAAGGCATCCATTTGCGAGCGTTTCAATCGTACATTGAAGAACAAGATGTGGATGCAATTTAGTCTTCGTGGTAATTATAAGTGGATCGATATTCTTGATAATCTAATTGCCGAGGACAACGATTCTGTACACCGTACCATTAAGATGAAGCCGAGAAATGTCAACGCGGAAAATGAGAAGCAATTGCAGCAGATTTTCAATAAGCCTCCAATGAAAAGATCGCCAAAATTCGCCGTTGGTGATAAAGTGAGAATCAGCAAATTTAAGACTGTTTTCGAAAAGGGTTACACCCCAAACTGGACAACGGAAATATTTACAATCTATCGTGTGAAAAAAACTCATCCCGTGACGTACCACTTGAAGGACCATAAAGATGAACCGATCGCCGGTGGTTTCTACGAACAAGAGCTTCTCAGGGTCAAGCACCCCGATATCTATCTTATTGAAGCGGTATTGAAGAAGCGCGGTAATCGAATGTTTGTAAAGTGGTTAGGTTTCGACAGTAGCCACAATAGTTGGATAAGTATATCCGATTTGTAGTCGATAATAAAGAAAATGGAAAAATATATATATGTTTTATGACTCTTGACCTGCTGGTCGTCCCCGCATCCCTCCAAGGCCTCCGACCGACTCCACAGCAGGCTTCCCCCCTTCTTGCCGTCACCCTTTTTCGTGGAACATGAGGAGATGGATATAGTGAATAAACACATGTGATTATAAAAAGTCCGCTTCTTTATTTACGGAAAATAATAAATCCATTCTTGCACAATATACAGGGTGATTCATAATAGGTGACGCACCCGGCACTGGCGGGTTCAGGGAGGTAGCCCGCGTGTAATTGTCGAGGCTTTTTTGTTTCCTTCAAATAGTTTTTGAATGGAAAGCAATATAATTTGGGCGTTCGAAGGATTGTTGTAGGGCTACAGTCCGCCATGATCGACGACGCCACTCGGCCCTCGAATCCGAGCGTGGGGCACGTAGCAGACGACAAGCAAGGCAGATAGGCATTTGTCTCGCTTGCGCGGGCGATATGACGTTTCGCGTATCGTCTGCTAATGCTTTCCGTCACTCTTGGGTGCGCAAGTTCAGAGCGTGTTTGAAGCCGCGCGAAACACAAGCGAATGAGCGTGAATTGCCTTTTCGGGTATCCTCACCTGATAGTCGTCGCTCTTTCATCCTTCGTTATTATCTTACTGCGTCGTTCAATATTCTTTCGTTCCTCATTTCTCCTCGATTATACTTATCATCTCTCTCATCCTCCGTACATTTGCGAATTCTTTCACTTGACCGTCCATTCTCTCTCATCGACTGTTACCAGGAAAATGACTTCAAGAATCCGCCATCGATTTTGTTGAAACTTGTTCGCATGGTAGAGCATTTGAAACTATCAGATCCGTATTTTTTATTATATCAACGGAAAAACGGTTTTACGGGGTGAACCCACCCATCAGAGTGAAGCATGCCGAGGACTGATTTGTTTTTTGAATAACTAAAAATTAACAAAATCATCAAGTACACAATGGTCCTCAAATCTCTAAAGATCGAGCGATTTTTTTGGCGCAATGAAAAAGCAAAAAAGCAAAAACAAAAGGTGTCATTTTATTGCCAAACTCTCAATAATTTGTCCTCAAATTTTCGAAAATTGGATGCTTTCCGGATTCCATTTCTCATTCGAGCACTCCGTCTAGTACAATACTCGGACTTTTCTCCTAAAATAAATAACGATAAAAGACGAAAACCAGTCCTTTAAAAAAAAATGAGATCTTGATCTCGGGCGTGAAGCATGCTTTTTCCCTTTTCGATACAGATGGATTCCGGAAATCCAAACGGGTGGCGGTTTTTTGTGGTACCTCTTAAGAATATGAGAATACCTGCGTCGTTTAAAACGTCGAAATTTGCGCGACTTTTTGAAAGAACTCATTCATTTTATTTGTGGTCATAGCAAGCGGACAATTCGGGCAGTACTGCCAGCTGAGAGTGCGAGGCACTATTTACGAGATAAATTTAACATAATTGTTGCGTCCGATGTTCCCGCGCGAGTATCAATGTCGTTTGACCGTCCTTGGCAACGCAGGCGTTGCTTCCATCATCGAAATAGCAAACGATTCCCGAGAAGCGACTACCGGCTCGCACCAAGCGATCAAAGATGAAAGCGATGGTCGAAATGGAGTCTGGGGCTTCAATAGGACAACCCTGAAACCTTTTACTCCAGATCGTTCTCGATTTCTTGTTATTTCGATCCGAGCGAGTGGACAAGTCGTGCGGTGTTGCAAGTCTCAACTACGACAACAGGAACGTTAGTTACGTGGAAAAGTTGCAATCAACGTTGCCCTGGCCATTTTCTCGCGACATTGAATGTTGTTCGACCATACTCGTCATACCAGTCGCCGATTTCATTTTCGATAAAGCAAACGATTGCGAATAAGGGGAAGGTGCGTCGTTTGAACGCGGCTTCCCCTTCCCCTAGCAGACATCGATCATATATTCGATAAAGCAAAGCATTGCTCATCAGGGCATGGTGCGTCGTCGAAATGCTGCTCCGAATGGTTTTTGGGGCCTCAATCGGACATTACTGAAATGATTGACTCAAATTCGTTCTTGAGAAGCAGCCAGAATATTTCGGCACACGCTATTTTTTTGTGGAAGGTGTACAAAACTAGTAATTAAGTGAGGTTCTATCTCACTCCCTGCTGGTGTATTGAGTCTAATAATTTGGTTTAACGAGAAGAGACTTATACTTAGTACACATAAAAACGCGTGTGAGAAGAAGCCAGAAGCTCCGTACGCACGAAATAATTAACGTGATCGAACGTGTACCATACAACGATAGAGCAGTTTCACCTCTCATCCCTCGACAATTTATTGTTGTCAAATATTGTTTTTTGAAATCCTGGAGAGTTCTTCTCTACATAGAGACGCAGGTGAGAAGTAGCCAAAGGCTTTAGACACACGAAACAAATTTTTTTATTCAAGCCCAACAACACAACAATCGAGCAGTGGTACCTTTCCTCCCTTGACGACGCCTCCTTGTCCAGCACTTCTCTGCAGTATTCGAAAGTTGCAGTGCACAGAAATATAAGACAAAGGAGTAGCCACGAGCTTGAGTGGCGCCAAATAATTTTTGTCATTGAAGTTGTACCGTAGAACAATCGAGCAGTGTCACCTGTCACCCCTTCATGACCTATTGCTGTCTAATATTTTTATTACGGTACCAGAAAGTTCTCGTACATACGAAAACGTATGTGAGCAGTGATTAGAAGCTTCGGACACGGGGAATCATTTGTGTTAAATTAAACTCTCATGCCTGGACAATTTATTGTTGTCCAGTATTTTTTCTGAATGCCTGCAGTGTTCTAGTGAGCATACAAAAAGATGTACAAAGTGGCCAGAATATTCAGACACACGGAATTTTTGTTTGCTACGAGGTTTACATTGCACCATTTGATTTTTGACTCATCTCCTTCTCTGGCTATTTAATGAGACTTATATTTTTTTTCATCTACTAGAGACATTTAGAACACGAAAGAACAGATGTCGGAAGGAGCCAGAAACTTCGGACGCACGGACTAATTTTTTTGATCCCAAGTGTATCACACGACGGTTCAGCGTTCTGACCTCTCATCCCTTGTACACTGATTGTTGTCTAATGATGTATTCAGCATACTGGAGAGTTTCAGGACACGTGGAGACAAATGAAAGGATTAGCCAGAAGCGTCAGAAATACGGAATGATTTTTTTCTGGAAAGTATTCCATACGACAGTCGAGCAGTGTGATTTCTCGACCCTTGCCGATTCATTGTTGTCCAATATATGTTTTTGAAATACTAGCCAGTTCTTCTACACATAAAGACGTACGTGAGAAGTAGCCAAAAGCTTCAGACAAACGAAACAATTTTCTCTTTCAAGCTCCACCTCACAACAATCAAGCAGTGGTACCTATCCTCTCTTGATGGCTTTACGTTGCCTAGCACTTCTTTACAGTAATAGTACACACAAAAAGATGACAGAAAAGTAGCCATAAGCTTGAGAGGCGCGAAATTTCTTCGTTCATGAAAGTTGTACGGAAAAACAGCCGAGCAGTGTTCTATGGAGCATTTTCCAGAAAAAAATCATTCTCCATTTTGAACCTTTTGGCTACTTCTTCCATGTATCTGTATGTGTAGTAAAACTCTCGAGGATGCTAAATAAATCATTAGAAAACGACCAGTCATCAAGGGATGAGAGGTCAAGTTGCTGCAACGTCGGATGGTACAATTTCGATCGAAGATATTATTTCGTGCGTCCGAAGTTTCTGGCTCTATCTGACTATAAATTCTCGTGTACTATGAGTCGCTGGTAGACGAAAAAAAAAAAATTATTCGTCTCTATAAATCGACAGAATAGGAGATGGACAAAAAATCAAATGTTCTAATGCCCACCTCGTAGCCAAAAAAAAAAATTGCGTGTGCCCGAATATTCTGGCCACTGTTTACATCTGTTTGTATGTGTACGAGAACTCTCGAGGAATTTAGAAAAAAAAATTGACTTCCCGTGTCTGAAGCTTCTAGTTACTTCTCACATATGTTGTTATATGTACGAGAACTTTCTCGAACGGTAAAGAAAATATTGGACAACAATAAGTCATCAAGAGGTGACAGGTGACACTGCTCAATTGTTTAACCATACAACTTCTATGAAGAAAAAATATATTTCGCTCCTCTCGAGCTTATGGCAACTTCTCAGCCATCTTTCTGCGTGTACGGTAACTCTCTAGTACTGTAAAGACGTGCTAGACAACGAGAAGTCATCAAAGGAGGAAAGGTACCACTGCTCGATTGTTGTACTGTGGGGCTTGAATAAAAAAAATTGTTTCGTGTGTCCGAAGGTTTTGGCTACTTCTCACATACGTCTTTATGTGTAGGAGAACTAGCCAGTTGTTCAAAAACAAATATTGGACAACAATGAATCGCAAGGGATGAGAAATCACACTGCTCGACTGTTCTATGGAAAACTTTCCAGAAAAAAATCATTC
Organism: Ophion ellenae; assembly: GCA_963210295.1. Classification (NCBI taxonomy): domain Eukaryota; kingdom Metazoa; phylum Arthropoda; class Insecta; order Hymenoptera; family Ichneumonidae; genus Ophion; species Ophion ellenae. Next base: position 12,979,091 of record OY723397.1, read on the forward strand.
TCGATTTCTGAAGCTTCTGGCTACTTCTTTCGTGTGTCTTTGTGTGCACTGAAACTCTACAGTATGCTAAATAAGCCATCAGAACAGAACCGAGAAACAAAGTATAAGAGGTCAGGCTGCTGTAACGTCGAATGATACAGTTTCGAACAAAAATATTATTTCGTGCGTCCGAAGTTTCTGGCTCCGTCTGACATTAGTTCTCTCGTGTAATAAAAGTCGCTAGTAGTTGAAAGAAAATATGAGTCTCAATAAATCGGCAGAGAAGGAGATGGATCAAAAATCAAATGTTCTATTGTACACCTTGTAGCAAAAAAAAAGCGGGTGCCTGAAGATTCTGCCGAATATTTAGATAGATTTGTATGAGTACCACAACTCTCCAGGAATTCAGAAAAAATACTGGACAACAATGAATGGTCCAGGCATGAGAGGCTAGACTTCTCGATTGCTGCATGGTACAGGTTTAAGCTTAAAAAAAGGATTTCCCGTGTCTCAAGCTGCTAGTTACGTCTCAATATGTTTTTATATGGACGAGAAATTTGCGGTACGGTGAAAAAACATTAGACAACAATAGGTCATCACGGGATGACAGGTTCGATGGTTCTACCGTACAACTTTATTGAAAAAATATTATTTCGCGACTCTCAAGCTTACGGCCAGTTCACTGTCATCTTTCTGTGGGTACTGTAAGTCTCAAGTACTGTAGAGACGTGCTAGACAACGAGAAGTCATGAAGGGAGGAAAGATACCTCTGCTCGATTGTTTTGTGGCGGGGCTTGAGGAAGAAAATAATTTCGTGTGTCTGAAGCTTTTGGCTACTTCTCACATACGTCTTTATGTGTAGGAGAACGCGGCAGCATTTCAAGAACAAATATTGGACAACAATGAATCGGCAAGAGATGAGAAATCACACTGCTCGACTGTTGTATGGGATACTTTGCAGAAAAAAATCATTCTCTGTGTCTGAAGTTTCTAGCTATATTTTTCATATGTCTCCATGTGTACTGAAACTCTCTAGTGCGCTAAATAAATGATTAGACAACAATCAGTCAACAGGGGATGAGAGGTCAGAGTGGTGTCCCACCGTGTCATACATTTCCGATCGAAACAATTATATCGTGCGTCCGAAGTTGTTGGCCACTTCTGACATCTGTTCTTTCCTGTTCTGAAATTCTCTAGTAGTTGAAGAAAAATATCAGTGTCAATAAATCGGCAGAAAGGGAGATAGAACAAGAATCGAATGTTGTATGGTACAGGTTTAGTAAAAAAATCGATTTCCCGTGTCTGAAGCTTCTATTTACTTCGCGCATATGGGTTTATATGTGCGAGACCTTCCTCGTACTGTTAAAAAAATATATATGTATATACAACAATAGGTCATCAAGGGATGACAGGTGACACTGCTCGATTGTCGTACCGTACAACTTCCATGAAAAAAATTCTTTCGCGCCTCTCAAGCTTATGGCTATCTCTGAACGATCTTTCTGTGCGTACCGGAACTCTCCAGTACTGTCAAGAGGTGCTGAACAACGAGAAGTGATCAAGGGAAGGGAGGTACCACTGCTCGATTGTTGTGTCGTGGAGCTTGAATAAAAAAAAATTGTTTCGTGTGTCTGCAGCTTTTGGCTACTTCTCACATACGTCTTTATGTGAAGGAGAACTCGCCAGTATTTCAAAAACAAATATTGGACGACAATGAATCGGCAAGGGATGAGAAATTACCCTGCTCGGACTGTTGTATGGAATACTTTTTAGAAAAAAATCATTCTCTATTTCTGAAGCTTCTGGTTATTTCTTCCATGTGTCGCCATGGAACTCTCTCGTACGCTAAATAAATCATTAGACTTTGGCTCCATTTGACATCGGTTCTTTCGTGTTTTGAATGTCTCTAGTAGTTGAAAAACCATATTAGTCTCAAGAAATCGGCTGAGAGGGAGATAGAACAAAAATCGAATGTTGTATGGTGCAGGTTTAATAAAAAAAAAAACGATTTCCCGTGTCTGAAGCTTCTAGTTAATTCTCACATATGTATTTACATGTACGAGATCTTCCTCGTACGGTAAAAAAAATATAAGGCAACAATAAGTCGTCAAGGGATGACAGGTGACACTGCTCGATTACTCGACCGTACAACGTCCATGAAAAAAAGTATATCGCGCCTCTCCAACTTATGGCTACTTCTCAGCCATCCTTCTGTGTACACTGTAACACCCCAGTACTGTAAAGAAGTGCTAGGAAGCGAGAAATGATCAAGGGAGGAAAGGTACCACTGCTCGATTACCGTGTGGTGGAGCTTGAATAAAAAATAAAATTTCGTGTGTCTGAAGCTTTTGACTACATCTCATATGCCTCTTCATATGCAGGAGAACTCGCCAGTATTACAAGAACCAATAATGGCCAACAATAAAGCGGCAAGGGATGAGAAATGACACTGATTGACTGTTCTATGGAACACGTTACAGAAAAAAATAATTCGTGATTACTGAAGCTCCTGGCTACTTCGTCCATGTGTCGTTATGTGTACTGAAACTGTCTAGTACGCCAAATGAACCATCAGAACAAAAAAGTCATCAATGGATGGGAGGTCAGGCTGATGTAACGTCGTATGGTATACTTTCGATCAAAAATATTATTTCGTGCGTCCGACGTTTGTTCTGTCGCGTACTAAAAGTTGCTAGTAGATGAAAAAAAAACCCATCAGTCTCTATAAATAAGCAGAGAAGGAGATGGATAACAAATCAAGTGTTGTAATGTACACTTCAAAGCAAAACAAAATACCGTGTGCCCGAATATTCTTGGCACTTTTTACATCTGTTCGTATGCGTACTAGAACTCTCCAGGAATTCAGAAAAAAAATACTGGCCAACAATAAATGGTACAGGTATGAGAGGTGGCACTTCCCGATTGTTGCATGGTACAGATTTGATAAAAAATTAGATTTCCCGTGTCTGAAGATTGTAGTTACTTGTCACATATGATTTTATATGTACGGGAACATTCCCGCACTGTAAAAAAAATATTAGACGACAATGAGTCATCAAGGGGTGACAGGTGACACTGTTCGATTGTTCGACCGTACAACTTCCATGAAAAAAAGAATATATATTTCGCTCCTCTCAAGCTTATGGCAACTTCTCGGCCATCTCTCTGTGTGTACGGTAGTTCTCTAGTACTGTCAAAACGTGCTAGATAACGAGAAGTCATGAAGGGAGGAAAGGTACTGCTGTTCGATTGTTGTCTGGTGGGGCTTGAATAAAAAAAATGATTTCTTGTGTCTGAAGCTTTCGGCTACTTCTCACATACGGCTTTACGTGTAAGAGAACTAGCCGGTATTTCGACAACAAATATTGGACAACAATGAATGGGCGAGGGATGAGAAATCACACTGCTCGACTGTTGTATGGAATGCTTTCCAGAAAAAAATCATTCTGTATTTCCGAAGATTCTGGCTACTTCTTTCGTGTGTCTCCATGTGTACTGAAACTCTCTAGTACGCTAAATAAATGTTTAGACAACAATCAGTCAACAAGGGATGAGAGGTCAGACCGGTGTCCCGCCGTGTGATACACTTCCGATCAAAACAATTATTTCGTGCGTCCAAAGTTTTTGGCTCCTTCTAAAATCTGTTCTTTCCTGTTATAAATTTCTCTAGTAGTTGAAAAAAGAAAGTATCAGTCTCAATAAATCGGAAGAGAGGGAGATAGAGCAAGAATCGAATGTTTACGGTACAGGTTTGGTAAAAAAAAATCGATTTCCCGTGTCTGAAGCTTCTAGTTGCTTCTCACATATGTTTCGATACGTGTGAGACCTTCCTCGTACTGTACAAAAAATATTAGACAACAATAGGTCATCAAGGGACGACAGGTGATACTGCTCGATTGTTCTACCGTACATGAAAAAAATTCTTTCGCGCCTTTCAAGTTCGTGGCTACTTCTGACCGATCTTTCTGTGTGTACTGTAACTCTCCAGGACTGGAAAGAGGTGCCAGACAGCGAGATATGATCAAGGAAAGGAAGGTACCACTGCTCGATTGTTGTGTAGTGGAGCTTGAATAAAAAAATATGTTTCGTGTGTCTGAAGCTTTTGGCTACTTCTCCCATACCTCTTTATGTGTAGAAGAACTGGACAGCATTTGTCAAACAAATATAGAACAAGAATGCATCGGCAAGAGATGAGAAAGCACACTGCTCGACTCTTGTATGGGATACTTTGCAGAAAAAAACCATTCTCTATTTCTGAAGCTTCTGGCTACTTCTTTCATATGTCTCAATGTGTGCTGAAAATCTCTAGTACGCTAAACAATTGATTAGACAACAATCATTAAACAATGGATGAGAGGTCAGACTCGTGTCCCGCCGTGTGATACACTTCCGATCAAAAAAATTATCTCGTCCGTCCGAAGTGTTTGGCTTACTCTGAGATCTGTTCTTTCCTGTTCTAAATTTCTCTAGTCGTTGAAAAAAAAAATCAGTCTCAATAAACCGGCAGAGAGGGAAATAGAGCAAGAATCGAATGTTTAGGGTACAGGTTTGGTAAAAAAAAAGCGATTTCCCGTGTCCGAAGCTTCTAGTCTCTTCTCACATATGTTTTGATACGTGTAAGACCTTCCTCGTACTGTACAAAAAATATTAAACAACAATAGGTCATCAAGGAACGACAGGTGATACTGCTCGATTGTTCTACCGTACAACTTCCATGATAAAAATTCTTTCGCGCCTCTCAAGCTCGTGGCTACTTCTGACCGATCTTTCTGTGTGTACTGTAACTCTCCAGTACTGTAAAGAGGTGCCAGACAGCGAGAAGTGATCAAGGGAAGGAAGGTACCACTGCTCGATTGTTGTGTGGTGGAGTTTAAATTAAAAAAAATGTTCCGTGTGTCGGAAGCTTTTGGCTACTTCTCCCATGCCTCTTTATGTGTAGGAGAACTGGCCAGCATTTCTCGAACAAATATTGGACAACAATGCATCGGCAAGAGATGAGAAATCACACTGCTCGACTGTTGTATGGGATACTTTGCAGAAAAAAACCATTCTCTATTTCTGAAGCTTCTGGCTACTTCTTTCATATGTCTCCATGTGTGCTGAAACTCTCAAGTACGCTAAATAATTGATTAGACAACAATCAGTCAACAATGGATGAGAGGTCAGACTTGTGTCCCGCCGCGTGATACACTTCCGATCAAGAAAATTATCTCCTCCGTCCTAAGTTTTTGGCTCACTCTGAGATCTGTTCTTTACTGTTCTAAATTTCTCTAGTCGTTGAAAAAAATATATGAGTCTCAATAAATCGGCAGAGAGGGAAATAGAGCGAGAATCGAATGTTTAGGGTACAGGTTTGGTAAAAAAAAAAGCGATTTCCCGTGCCCGGAGCTCCTAGTCTCTTCTCACATATGTTTTGATACGTGTAAGACCTTCCTCGTACTGAACAAAAAATATTAAACAACAATAGGTCATCAAGGAACGACAGGTGATACTGCTCGATTGTTCTACTGTACAACTTCCATGATAAAAATTCTTTCGCGCCTCTCAAGCTCGTGGCTACTTCTGACCGATCTTTCTGTGTGTACTGTAACTCTCCAGTACTGTAAAGAGGTGCCAGACAGCGAGAAGTGATCAAGGGAAGGAAGGTGCCACTGCTCGAATGTTGTGTGGTGGAGCTTGAATAAAAAAAAATGTTCCGTGTGTCCGAAGCTTTTGGCTACTTCTCCCATGCCTCTTTATGTGTAGGAGAACTGGCCAGCATTTCTCAAACAAATATTGGACAACAATGCATCGGCAAGAGATGAGAAATCACACTGCTCGACTGTTGTATGGGATACTTTGCAGAAAAAAACCATTCTCTATTTCTGAAGCTTCTGGCTACTTCTTTCATATGTCTCCATGTGTGCTGAAACTCTCTAGTACGCTAAATAATTGATTAGACAACAATCAGTCAACAATGGATGAGAGGTCAGACTCGTGGCCCGCCGTGTGATACACTTCCGATAAAAAAAAATATCTCGTCCGTCCGAAGTTTTTGGCTCACTCTGAGATCTGTTCTTTCCTGTTCTAAATTTCTCTAGTCGTTGAAAAAAAAATATCAGTCTCAAGAAATCGGCAGAGAGGGAAATAGAGCAAGAATCGAATGTTTAGGGTACAGGCTTGGTAAAAAAAAATCGATTTCCCGTGTCCGAAGCTTCTAGTCTCTTCTCACATATGTCTTGATACGTGTGAGACTTTCCTCGTACTGTACAAAAAATATTAAACAACAATAGGTCATCAAGGGACGACGGGTGATACTGCTCGATTGTTCTACCGTACAACTTCCATGATAAAAATTCTTTCGCGCCTCTCAAGCTCGTGGCTACTTCTGACCGATCTTTCTGTGTGTACTGTAACTCTCCAGTACTGTAAAGAGGTGCCAGACAGCGAGAAGTGATCAAGGGAAGGAAGGTGCCACTGCTCGATTGTTGTGTGGTGGAGCTTGAATAAAAAAAATGTTCCGTGTGTCCGAAGCTTTTGGCTACTTCTCCCATGCCTCTTTATGTGTAGGAGAACTGGCCAGCATTTCTCAAACAAATATTGGACAACAATGCATCGGCAAGAGATGAGAAATCACACTGCTCGACTGTTGTATGGGATACTTTGCAGAAAAAAACCATTCTCTATTTCTGAAGCTTCTGGCTACTTCTTTCATATGTCTCCATGTGTGCTGAAACTCTCAAGTACGCTAAATAATTGATTAGACAACAATCAGTCAACAATGGATGAGAGGTCAGACTCGTGTCCCGCCGCGTGATACACTTCCGATCAAGAAAAGTATCTCCTCCGTCCTAAGTTTTTGGCTCACTCTGAGATCTGTTCTTTACTGTTCTAAATTTCTCTAGTCGTTGAAAAAAAAATATGAGTCTCAATAAATCGGCAGAGAGGGAAATAGAGCGAGAATCGAATGTTTAGGGTACAGGTTTGGTAAAAAAAAAAGCGATTTCCCGTGCCCGGAGCTTCTAGTCTCTTCTCACATATGTTTTGATACGTGTAAGACCTTCCTCGGACTGTACAAAAAATATTAAACAACAATAGGTCATCAAGGAACGACAGGTGATACTGCTCGATTGTTCTACCGTACAACTTCCATGATAAAAATTCTTTCGCGCCTCTCAAGCTCGTGGCTACTTCTGACCGATCTTTCTGTGTGTACTGTAACTCTCCAGTACTGTAAAGAGGTGCCAGACAGCGAGAAGTGATCAAGGGAAGGAAGGTGCCACTGCTCGATTGTTGTGTGGTGGAGCTTGAATAAAAAAAATGTTCCGTGTGTCCGAAGCTTTTGGCTACTTCTCCCATGCCTCTTTATGTGTAGGAGAACTGGCCAGCATTTCTCAAACAAATATTGGACAACAATGCATCGGCAAGAGATGAGAAATCACACTGCTCGACTGTTGTATGGGATACTTTGCAGAAAAAAACCATTCTCTATTTCTGAAGCTTCTGGCTACTTCTTTCATATATCTCCATGTGTGCTGAAACTCTCAAGTACGCTAAATAATTGATTAGACAACAATCAGTCAACAATGGATGAGAGGTCAGACTCGTGTCCCGCCGCGTGATACACTTCCGATCAAGAAAAGTATCTCCTCCGTCCTAAGTTTTTGGCTCACTCTGAGATCTGTTCTTTACTGTTCTAAATTTCTCTAGTCGTTGAAAAAAAAATTTGAGTCTCAATAAATCGGCAGAGAGGGAAATAGAGCGAGAATCGAATGTTTAGGGTACAGGTTTGGTAAAAAAAAAAGCGATTTCCCGTGCCCGGAGCTTCTAGTCTCTTCTCACATATGTTTTGATACGTGTAACACCTTCCTCGTACTGTAAAAAAAATATTAAACAACAATAGGTCATCAAGGAACGACAGGTGATACTGCTCGATTGTTCTACAGTACAACTTCCATGATAAAAATTCTTTCGCGCCTCTCAAGCTCGTGGCTACTTCTGACCGATCTTTCTGTGTGTACTGTAACTCTCCAGTACTGTAAAGAGGTGCCAGACAGCGAGAAGTGATCAAGGGAAGGAAGGTGCCACTGCTCGATTGTTGTGTGGTGGAGCTTGAATAAAAAAAATGTTCCGTGTGTCCGAAGCTTTCGGCTACTTCTCCCATGCCTCTTTATGTGTAGGAGAACTGGCCAGCATTTCTCAAACAAATATTGGACAACAATGCATCGGCAAGAGATGAGAAATCACACTGCTCGACTGTTGTATGGGATACTTTGCAGAAAAAAACCATTCTCTATTTCTGAAGCTTCTGGCTACTTCTTTCATATGTCTCCATGTGTGCTGAAACTCTCAAGTACGCTAAATAATTGATTAGACAACAATCAGTCAACAATGGATGAGAGGTCAGACTCGTGTCCCGCCGCGTGATACACTTCCGATCAAGAAAAGTATCTCCTCCGTCCTAAGTTTTTGGCTCACTCTGAGATCTGTTCTTTACTGTTCTAAATTTCTCTAGTCGTTGAAAAAAAAATATGAATCTCAATAAATCGGCAGAGAGGGAAATAGAGCGAGAATCGAATGTTTAGGGTACAGGTTTGGTAAAAAAAAAAGCGATTTCCCGTGCCCGGAGCTTCTAGTCTCTTCTCACATATGTTTTGATACGTGTAAGACCTTCCTCGGACTGTACAAAAAATATTAAACAACAATAGGTCATCAAGGAACGACAGGTGATACTGCTCGATTGTTCTACCGTACAACTTCCATGATAAAAATTCTTTCGCGCCTCTCAAGCTCGTGGCTACTTCTGACCGATCTTTCTGTGTGTACTGTAACTCTCCAGTACTGTAAAGAGGTGCCAGACAGCGAGAAGTGATCAAGGGAAGGAAGGTGCCACTGCTCGATTGTTGTGTGGTGGAGCTTGAATAAAAAAAATGTTCCGTGTGTCCGAAGCTTTTGGCTACTTCTCCCATGCCTCTTTATGTGTAGGAGAACTGGCCAGCATTTCTCAAACAAATATTGGACAACAATGCATCGGCAAGAGATGAGAAATCACACTGCTCGACTGTTGTATGGGATACTTTGCAGAAAAAAACCATTCTCTATTTCTGAAGCTTCTGGCTACTTCTTTCATATGTCTCCATGTGTGCTGAAACTCTCAAGTACGCTAAATAATTGATTAGACAACAATCAGTCAACAATGGATGAGAGGTCAGACTCGTGTCCCGCCGCGTGATACACTTCCGATCAAGAAAAGTATCTCCTCCGTCCTAAGTTTTTGGCTCACTCTGAGATCTGTTCTTTACTGTTCTAAATTTCTCTAGTCGTTGAAAAAAAAATATGAGTCTCAATAAATCGGCAGAGAGGGAAATAGAGCGAGAATCGAATGTTTAGGGTACAGGTTTGGTAAAAAAAAAAGCGATTTCCCGTGCCCGGAGCTTCTAGTCTCTTCTCACATATGTTTTGATACGTGTAAGACCTTCCTCGGACTGTACAAAAAATATTAAACAACAATAGGTCATCAAGAAACGACAGGTGATACTGCTCGATTGTTCTACCGTACAACTTCCATGATAAAAATTCTTTCGCGCCTCTCAAGCTCGTGGCTACTTCTGACCGATCTTTCTGTGTGTACTGTAACTCTCCAGTACTGTAAAGAGGTGCCAGACAGCGAGAAGTGATCAAGGGAAGGAAGGTGCCACTGCTCGATTGTTGTGTGGTGGAGCTTGAATAAAAAAAATGTTCCGTGTGTCCGAAGCTTTTGTCTACTTCTCCCATGCCTCTTTATGTGTAGGAGAACTGGCCAGCATTTCTCAAACAAATATTGGACAACAATGCATCGGCAAGAGATGAGAAATCACACTGCTCGACTGTTGTATGGGATACTTTGCAGAAAAAAACCATTCTCTATTTCTGAAGCTTCTGGCTACTTCTTTCATATGTCTCCATGTGTGCTGAAACTCTCAAGTACGCTAAATAATTGATTAGACAACAATCAGTCAACAATGGATGAGAGGTCAGACTCGTGGCCCGCCGTGTGATACACTTCCGATAAAAAAAAATATCTCGTCCGTCCGAGGTTTTTGGCTCACTCTGAGGTCTGTTCTTTCCTGTCCTAAATTTCTCTAGTCGTTGAAAAAAAAATATCAGTCTCAAGAAATCGGCAGAGAGGGAAATAGAGCGAAAATCGAATGTTTAGGGTACAGGCTTGGTAAAAAAAAAATCGATTTCCCGTGTCCGAAGCTTCTAGTCTCTTCTCACATATGTTTTGATACGTGTGAGACTTTCCTCGTACTGTACAAAAAATATTAAACAACAATAGGTCATCAAGGGACGACGGGTGATACTGCTCGATTGTTCTACCGTACAACTTCCATGATAAAAATTCTTTCGCGCCTCTCAAGCTCGTGGCTACTTCTGACCGATCTTTCTGTGTGTACTGTAACGCTCCAGTACTGTAAAGAGGTGCCAAACAGCGAGAAGTGATCAAGGGAAGGAAGGTACCACTGCTCGATTGATGTGTGGGGGAGCTTGAATAAAAAAAAATGTTCCGTGTGTCTGAAGCTTTTGGCTACTTCTCCCATGCCTCTTTATGTGTAGGAGAACTGGCCAGCATTTCTCGAACAAATATTGGACAACAATGCATCGGCAAGAGATGAGAAATCACACTGCTCGACTGTTGTATGGGATACTTTGCAGAAAAAAACCATTCTCTATTTCTGAAGCTTCTGGCTACTTCTTTCATATGTCTCCATGTGTGCTGAAACTCTCTAGTACGCTAAATAATTGATTAGACAACAATCAGTCAACAATGGATGAGAGGTCAGACTCGTGGCCCGCCGTGTGATACACTTCCGATAAAAAAAAATATCTCGTCCGTCCGAAGTTTTTGGCTCACTCTGAGATCTGTTCTTTCCTGTTCTAAATTTCTCTGGTCGTTGAAAAAAAATATCAGTCTCAAGAAATCGGCAGAGAGGGAAATAGAGCAAGAATCGGATGTTTAGGGTACAGGCTTGGTAAAAAAAAATCGATTTCCCGTGTCCGAAGCTTCTAGTCTCTTCTCACATATGTTTTGATACGTGTGAGACTTTCCTCGTACTGTACAAAAAATATTAAACAACAATAGGTCATCAAGGGACGACGGGTGATACTGCTCGATTGTTCTACCGTACAACTTCCATGATAAAAATTCTTTCGCGCCTCTCAAGCTCGTGGCTACTTCTGACCGATCTTTCTGTGTTTACTGTAACTCTCCAGTACTGTAAAGAGGTGCCAGACAGCGAGAAGTGATCAAGGGAAGGAAGGTACCACTGCTCGATTGATGTGTGGTGGAGCTTGAATTAAAAAAAATGTTCCGTGTGTCTGAAGCTTTCGGCTACTTCTCCCATGCCTCTTTATGTGTAGGAGAACTGGCCAGCATTTCTCAAACAAATATTGGACAACAATGCATCGGCAAGAGATGAGAAATCACACTGCTCGACTGTTGTATGGGATACTTTGCAGAAAAAAACCATTCTCTATTTCTGAAGCTTCTGGCTACTTCTTTCATATGTCTCCATGTGTGCTGAAACTCTCAAGTACGCTAAATAATTGATTAGACAACAATCAGTCAACAATGGATGAGAGGTCAGACTCGTGGCCCGCCGTGTGATACACTTCCGATAAAAAAAAATATCTCATCCGTCCGAGGTTTTTGGCTCACTCTGAGATCTGTTCTTTCCTGTCCTAAATTTCTCTAGTCGTTGAAAAAAAAATATCAGTCTCAAGAAATCGGCAGAGAGGGAAATAGAGCAAAAATCGAATGTTTAGGGTACAGGCTTGGTAAAAAAAAAATCGATTTCCCGTGTCCGAAGCTTCTAGTCTCTTCTCACATGTTTTGATACGTGTGAGACTTTCCTCGTACTGTACAAAAAATATTAAACAACAATAGGTCATCAAGGGACGACGGGTGATACTGCTCGATTGTTCTACCGTACAACTTCCATGATAAAAATTCTTTCGCGCCTCTCAAGCTCGTGGCTACTTCCGACCGATCTTTCTGTGTGTACTGTAACGCTCCAGTACTGTAAAGAGGTGCCAAACAGCGAGAAGTGATCAAGGGAAGGAAGGTACCACTGCTCGATTGATGTGTGGTGGAGCTTGAATAAAAAAAAATGTTCCGTGTGTCTGAAGCTTTTGGCTACTTCTCCCATGCCTCTTTATGTGTAGGAGAACTGGCCAGCATTTCTCGAACAAATATTGGACAACAATGCATCGGCAAGAGATGAGAAATCACACTGCTCGACTGTTGTATGGGATACTTTGCAGAAAAAAACCATTCTCTATTTCTGAAGCTTCTGGCTACTTCTTTCATATGTCTCCATGTGTGCTGAAACTCTCAAGTACGCTAAATAATTGATTAGACAACAATCAGTCAACAATGGATGAGAGGTTAGACTCGTGTCCCGCCGCGTGATACACTTCCGATCAAGAAAATTATCTCCTCCGTCCTAAGTTTTAGGCTCACTCTGAGATCTGTTCTTTACTGTTCTAAATTTCTCTAGTCGTTGAAAAAAAAATATGAGTCTCAATAAATCGGCAGAGCGGGAAATAGAGCGAGAATCGAATGTTTAGGGTACAGGTTTGGTAAAAAAAAAAGCGATTTCCCGTGCCCGGAGCTTCTAGTCTCTTCTCACATATGTTTTGATACGTGTAAGACCTTCCTCGTACTGTACAAAAAATATTAAACAACAATAGGTCATCAAGGAACGATAGGTGATACTGCTCGATTGTTCTACCGTACAACTTCCATGATAAAAATTCTTTCGCGCCTCTCAAGCTCGTGGCTACTTCTGACCGATCTTTCTGTGTGTACTGTAACTCTCCAGTACTGTAAAGAGGTGCCAGACAGCGAGAAGTGATCAAGGGAAGGAAGGTACCACTGCTCGATTGATGTGTGGTGGAGCTTGAATAAAAAAAAATGTTCCGTGTGTCTGAAGCTTTTGGCTACTCCTCCCATGCCTCTTTATGTGTAGGAAAACTGGCCAGCATTTCTTAAACAAATATTGGACAACAATGCATCGGCAAGAGATGAGAAATCACACTGCTCGACTGTTGTATGGGATACTTTGCAGAAAAAAACCATTCTCTATTTCTGAAGCTTCTGGCTACTTCTTTCATATGTCTCCATGTGTGCTGAAACTCTCAAGTACGCTAAATAATTGATTAGACAACAATCAGTCGACAATGGATGAGAGGTCAGACTCGTGGCCCGCCGTGTGATACACTTCCGATAAAAAAAAATATCTCATCCGTCCGAGGTTTTTGGCTCACTCTGAGATCTGTTCTTTCCTGTCCTAAATTTCTCTAGTCGTTGAAAAAAAAATATCAGTCTCAAGAAATCGGCAGAGAGGGAAATAGAGCAAAAATCGAATGTTTAGGGTACAGGCTTGGTAAAAAAAAAATCGATTTCCCGTGTCCGAAGCTTCTAGTCTCTTCTCACATATGTTTTGATACGTGTGAGACTTTCCTCGTACTGTACAAAAAATATTAAACAACAATAGGTCATCAAGGGACGACGGGTGATACTGCTCGATTGTTCTACCGTACAACTTCCATGACAAAAATTCTTTCGCGCCTCTCAAGCTCGTGGCTACTTCCGACCGATCTTTCTGTGTGTACTGTAACGCTCCAGTACTGTAAAGAGGTGCCAAACAGCGAGAAGTGATCAAGGGAAGGAAGGTACCACTGCTCGATTGATGTGTGGTGGAGCTTGAATAAAAAAAAATGTTCCGTGTGTCTGAAGCTTTTGTCTACTTCTCCCATGCCTCTTTATGTGTAGGAGAACTGGCCAGCATTTCTCAAACAAATATTGGACAACAATGCATCGGCAAGAGATGAGAAATCACACTGCTCGACTGTTGTATGGGATACTTTGCAGAAAAAAACCATTCTCTATTTCTGAAGCTTCTGGCTACTTCTTTCATATGTCTCCATGTGTGCTGAAACTCTCAAGTACGCTAAATAATTGATTAGACAACAATCAGTCAACAATGGATGAGAGGTCAGACTCGTGGCCCGCCGTGTGATACACTTCCGATAAAAAAAAATATCTCGTCCGTCCGAGGTTTTTGGCTCACTCTGAGGTCTGTTCTTTCCTGTCCTAAATTTCTCTAGTCGTTGAAAAAAAAATATCAGTCTCAAGAAATCGGCAGAGAGGGAAATAGAGCGAAAATCGAATGTTTAGGGTACAGGCTTGGTAAAAAAAAAATCGATTTCCCGTGTCCGAAGCTTCTAGTCTCTTCTCACATATGTTTTGATACGTGTGAGACTTTCCTCGTACTGTACAAAAAATATTAAACAACAATAGGTCATCAAGGGACGACGGGTGATACTGCTCGATTGTTCTACCGTACAACTTCCATGATAAAAATTCTTTCGCGCCTCTCAAGCTCGTGGCTACTTCTGACCGATCTTTCTGTGTGTACTGTAACGCTCCAGTACTGTAAAGAGGTGCCAAACAGCGAGAAGTGATCAAGGGAAGGAAGGTACCACTGCTCGATTGATGTGTGGGGGAGCTTGAATAAAAAAAAATGTTCCGTGTGTCTGAAGCTTTTGGCTACTTCTCCCATGCCTCTTTATGTGTAGGAGAACTGGCCAGCATTTCTCGAACAAATATTGGACAACAATGCATCGGCAAGAGATGAGAAATCACACTGCTCGACTGTTGTATGGGATACTTTGCAGAAAAAAACCATTCTCTATTTCTGAAGCTTCTGGCTACTTCTTTCATATGTCTCCATGTGTGCTGAAACTCTCTAGTACGCTAAATAATTGATTAGACAACAATCAGTCAACAATGGATGAGAGGTCAGACTCGTGGCCCGCCGTGTGATACACTTCCGATAAAAAAAAATATCTCGTCCGTCCGAAGTTTTTGGCTCACTCTGAGATCTGTTCTTTCCTGTCCTAAATTTCTCTAGTCGTTGAAAAAAAAATATCAGTCTCAAGAAATCGGCAGAGAGGGAAATAGAGCAAAAATCGAATGTTTAGGGTACAGGCTTGGTAAAAAAAAAATCGATTTCCCGTGTCCGAAGCTTCTAGTCTCTTCTCACATATGTTTTGATACGTGTGAGACTTTCCTCGTACTGTACAAAAAATATTAAACAACAATAGGTCATCAAGGGACGACGGGTGATACTGCTCGATTGTTCTACCGTACAACTTCCATGACAAAAATTCTTTCGCGCCTCTCAAGCTCGTGGCTACTTCCGACCGATCTTTCTGTGTGTACTGTAACGCTCCAGTACTGTAAAGAGGTGCCAAACAGCGAGAAGTGATCAAGGGAAGGAAGGTACCACTGCTCGATTGATGTGTGGTGGAGCTTGAATAAAAAAAAATGTTCCGTGTGTCTGAAGCTTTTGGCTACTTCTCCCATGCCTCTTTATGTGTAGGAGAACTGGCCAGCATTTCTCGAACAAATATTGGACAACAATGCATCGGCAAGAGATGAGAAATCACACTGCTCGACTGTTGTATGGGATACTTTGCAGAAAAAAACCATTCTCTATTTCTGAAGCTTCTGGCTACTTCTTTCATATGTCTCCATGTGTGCTGAAACTCTCAAGTACGCTAAATAATTGATTAGACTACAATCAGTCAACAATGGATGAGAGGTTAGACTCGTGTCCCGCCGCGTGATACACTTCCGATCAAGAAAATTATCTCCTCCGTCCTAAGTTTTAGGCTCACTCTGAGATCTGTTCTTTACTGTTCTAAATTTCTCTAGTCGTTGAAAAAAAAATATGAGTCTCAATAAATCGGCAGAGCGGGAAATAGAGCGAGAATCGAATGTTTAGGGTACAGGTTTGGTAAAAAAAAAAGCGATTTCCCGTGCCCGGAGCTTCTAGTCTCTTCTCACATATGTTTTGATACGTGTAAGACCTTCCTCGTACTGTACAAAAAATATTAAACAACAATAGGTCATCAAGGAACGACAGGTGATACTGCTCGATTCTTCTACCGTACAACTTCCATGATAAAAATTCTTTCGCGCCTCTCAAGCTCGTGGCTACTTCTGACCGATCTTTCTGTGTGTACTGTAACTCTCCAGTACTGTAAAGAGGTGCCAGACAGCGAGAAGTGATCAAGGGAAGGAAGGTACCACTGCTCGATTGATGTGTGGTGGAGCTTGAATAAAAAAAAATGTTCCGTGTGTCTGAAGCTTTTGGCTACTCCTCCCATGCCTCTTTATGTGTAGGAAAACTGGCCAGCATTTCTTAAACAAATATTGGACAACAATGCATCGGCAAGAGATGAGAAATCACACTGCTCGACTGTTGTATGGGATACTTTGCAGAAAAAAACCATTCTCTATTTCTGAAGCTTCTGGCTACTTCTTTCATATGTCTCCATGTGTGCTGAAACTCTCAAGTACGCTAAATAATTGATTAGACAACAATCAGTCAACAATGGATGAGAGGTCAGACTCGTGGCCCGCCGTGTGATACACTTCCGATAAAAAAAAATATCTCATCCGTCCGAGGTTTTTGGCTCACTCTGAGATCTGTTCTTTCCTGTCCTAAATTTCTCTAGTCGTTGAAAAAAAAATATCAGTCTCAAGAAATCGGCAGAGAGGGAAATAGAGCAAAAATCGAATGTTTAGGGTACAGGCTTGGTAAAAAAAAATCGATTTCCCGTGTCCGAAGCTTCTAGTCTCTTCTCACATATGTTTTGATACGTGTGAGACTTTCCTCGTACTGTACAAAAAATATTAAACAACAATAGGTCATCAAGGGACGACGGGTGATACTGCTCGATTGTTCTACCGTACAACTTCCATGACAAAAATTCTTTCGCGCCTCTCAAGCTCGTGGCTACTTCCGACCGATCTTTCTGTGTGTACTGTAACGCTCCAGTACTGTAAAGAGGTGCCAAACAGCGAGAAGTGATCAAGGGAAGGAAGGTACCACTGCTCGATTGATGTGTGGTGGAGCTTGAATAAAAAAAAATGTTCCGTGTGTCTGAAGCTTTTGTCTACTTCTCCCATGCCTCTTTATGTGTAGGAGAACTGGCCAGCATTTCTCAAACAAATATTGGACAACAATGCATCGGCAAGAGATGAGAAATCACACTGCTCGACTGTTGTATGGGATACTTTGCAGAAAAAAACCATTCTCTATTTCTGAAGCTTCTGGCTACTTCTTTCATATGTCTCCATGTGTGCTGAAACTCTCAAGTACGCTAAATAATTGATTAGACAACAATCAGTCAACAATGGATGAGAGGTCAGACTCGTGGCCCGCCGTGTGATACACTTCCGATAAAAAAAAATATCTCGTCCGTCCGAGGTTTTTGGCTCACTCTGAGGTCTGTTCTTTCCTGTCCTAAATTTCTCTAGTCGTTGAAAAAAAAATATCAGTCTCAAGAAATCGGCAGAGAGGGAAATAGAGCGAAAATCGAATGTTTAGGGTACAGGCTTGGTAAAAAAAAAATCGATTTCCCGTGTCCGAAGCTTCTAGTCTCTTCTCACATATGTTTTGATACGTGTGAGACTTTCCTCGTACTGTACAAAAAATATTAAACAACAATAGGTCATCAAGGGACGACGGGTGATACTGCTCGATTGTTCTACCGTACAACTTCCATGATAAAAATTCTTTCGCGCCTCTCAAGCTCGTGGCTACTTCTGACCGATCTTTCTGTGTGTACTGTAACGCTCCAGTACTGTAAGGAGGTGCCAAACAGCGAGAAGTGATCAAGGGAAGGAAGGTACCACTGCTCGATTGATGTGTGGGGGAGCTTGAATAAAAAAAAATGTTCCGTGTGTCTGAAGCTTTTGGCTACTTCTCCCATGCCTCTTTATGTGTAGGAGAACTGGCCAGCATTTCTCGAACAAATATTGGACAACAATGCATCGGCAAGAGATGAGAAATCACACTGCTCGACTGTTGTATGGGATACTTTGCAGAAAAAAACCATTCTCTATTTCTGAAGCTTCTGGCTACTTCTTTCATATGTCTCCATGTGTGCTGAAACTCTCTAGTACGCTAAATAATTGATTAGACAACAATCAGTCAACAATGGATGAGAGGTCAGACTCGTGGCCCGCCGTGTGATACACTTCCGATAAAAAAAAATATCTCGTCCGTCCGAAGTTTTTGGCTCACTCTGAGATCTGTTCTTTCCTGTCCTAAATTTCTCTAGTCGTTGAAAAAAAAATATCAGTCTCAAGAAATCGGCAGAGAGGGAAATAGAGCAAAAATCGAATGTTTAGGGTACAGGCTTGGTAAAAAAAAAATCGATTTCCCGTGTCCGAAGCTTCTAGTCTCTTCTCACATATGTTTTGATACGTGTGAGACTTTCCTCGTACTGTACAAAAAATATTAAACAACAATAGGTCATCAAGGGACGACGGGTGATACTGCTCGATTGTTCTACCGTACAACTTCCATGACAAAAATTCTTTCGCGCCTCTCAAGCTCGTGGCTACTTCCGACCGATCTTTCTGTGTGTACTGTAACGCTCCAGTACTGTAAAGAGGTGCCAAACAGCGAGAAGTGATCAAGGGAAGGAAGGTACCACTGCTCGATTGATGTGTGGTGGAGCTTGAATAAAAAAAAATGTTCCGTGTGTCTGAAGCTTTTGGCTACTTCTCCCATGCCTCTTTATGTGTAGGAGAACTGGCCAGCATTTCTCGAACAAATATTGGACAACAATGCATCGGCAAGAGATGAGAAATCACACTGCTCGACTGTTGTATGGGATACTTTGCAGAAAAAAACCATTCTCTATTTCTGAAGCTTCTGGCTACTTCTTTCATATGTCTCCATGTGTGCTGAAACTCTCAAGTACGCTAAATAATTGATTAGACAACAATCAGTCAACAATGGATGAGAGGTTAGACTCGTGTCCCGCCGCGTGATACACTTCCGATCAAGAAAATTATCTCCTCCGTCCTAAGTTTTAGGCTCACTCTGAGATCTGTTCTTTACTGTTCTAAATTTCTCTAGTCGTTGAAAAAAAAATATGAGTCTCAATAAATCGGCAGAGCGGGAAATAGAGCGAGAATCGAATGTTTAGGGTACAGGTTTGGTAAAAAAAAAAGCGATTTCCCGTGCCCGGAGCTTCTAGTCTCTTCTCACATATGTTTTGATACGTGTAAGACCTTCCTCGTACTGTACAAAAAATATTAAACAACAATAGGTCATCAAGGAACGACAGGTGATACTGCTCGATTGTTCTACCGTACAACTTCCATGATAAAAATTCTTTCGCGCCTCTCAAGCTCGTGGCTACTTCTGACCGATCTTTCTGTGTGTACTGTAACTCTCCAGTACTGTAAAGAGGTGCCAGACAGCGAGAAGTGATCAAGGGAAGGAAGGTACCACTGCTCGATTGATGTGTGGTGGAGCTTGAATAAAAAAAAATGTTCCGTGTGTCTGAAGCTTTTGGCTACTCCTCCCATGCCTCTTTATGTGTAGGAAAACTGGCCAGCATTTCTTAAAGAAATATTGGACAACAATGCATCGGCAAGAGATGAGAAATCACACTGCTCGACTGTTGTATGGGATACTTTGCAGAAAAAAACCATTCTCTATTTCTGAACCTTCTGGCTACTTCTTTCATATGTCTCTATGTGTGCTGAAACTCTCTAGTACGCTAAATAATTGATTAGACAACAATCAGTCAACAATGGATGAGAGGTCAGACTCGTGTCCCGCCGTGTGATACACTTCCGATCAAAAAAATTATCTCGTCCGTCCGAAGTTTTTGGCTCACTCTGAGATCTGTTCTTTCCTGCTCTAAATTTCTCTAGTCGTTAAGAAAAAAATATCAGTCTCAATAAATCGACAGAGATGGAAATAGAGCAAGGATCGAATGTTTAGGGTACAGGTTTGGTAAAAAAAAATCAATTTCCCGTGTCCGAAGCTTCGAGTTGCTTCTCACATATGTTTTGATACTCGTGAGACCTTCCTCGTACTGTACAAAAAATATTAGACAACAATAGGTCATCAAGGGACGACAAGTGATACTGCTCGATTGTTCTACCGTACAACTTCCATGAAAAAAATTCTTTCGCGCCTCTCAAGCTCGTGGCTACTTCTGACCGATGTTTCTGTGTGTACTGTAACTCTCCAGTACTGTAAAGAGGTGCTAGACAGCGAGAAGTGTTCAAGGGACGGAAGGTACCACTGCTCGATTGTTGTATGGTGGAGCTTGAATAAAAAAAATGTTTCGTGTGTCTGAAGCATTTGGCTACTTCTCCCATGCCTCTTTATGTGTAGGAGAACTCGCCAGCATTTCCAAAACAAATATTGGACAACAATGCATCGGCAAGAGATGAGAAATCACACTGCTCGACTGTTGTGTGGGATACTCTGCAGAAAAAAATCATTCTCTATTTCTGAGGCTTCTGGCTACATCGTGAGACCTTCCTCGTACTGTACAAAAAATATTAGACAACAATAGGTCATCAAGGGACGACAGGTGATACTTCTCGATTGTTCTATCGTACAACCTCCATGAAAAAAATTCTTTCGCGCCTCTCGAGCTCATGGCTACTTCTGAACGATCTTTCTGTATGTACTGTAACTCTCCAGTACTGTAAAGAAGTGCTCGACAACGAGAAGTGATCAAGGCAGGCAAGGTATGTGAAGCTTCCAAGGCAGGCAAGGTGTCTGAAGCTTCCGGCTACTTCTCACATACGTCTTTACGTGTAAGAGAACTAGCCTGTATTTCAAAAACGAATATTGGACAACAATGAATCAGCGAAGGATGAGAAATCACACTGCTCGACTGTTGAATGGAACACTTTCCGGAAAAAAATCATTCTCGATTTCTGAAGGTCCTGGACACTTCTTCCATGTGTCTCGATGTGTACTGAAACTCTCTAATAGGCCGAATAAATCATTACACGACATCCAGTCATCAAGGGATGAGAGGTCATGCTGCGGTAACGTCGCATGGCACACTTGCGATCAAAGATATTATTTCCTGCGTCCGAAGTATCTGGCTCTTTCTGACATTACGTTTTTCATGCACTTCAAGTCGCTAGTAGTTGGAAAAAAATTATTCGTCTCCAATAATCGACAGAGAAAGAGATAGATAAAAAACGAAATGTTGTACACCTGGTAGCAAAAAAAAAATTGCTTGTGCCCGCATATTCTGGCCACTTTTTACATCTGTTTGTATGCGTACCAGTATTCTCGAGGAATTCAGAGAAAATACTGGACAACAACAAATGGTCCAGGCTTGAGAGGTGGGACTTATCGATTGTTGCATGGTACAGATTTAATAAAAAAAATATGATTTCCCGTGTCTGAAGCTTCTACTTACTTCTCATATATTTTTTTCTATGCATGAGAACTTTCTCATGCTGTAAAAAAAACTATTAGACAATAATAAGTCATCAAGCGGTAACAAGTGACACTGCTCGACTGTTCTACCGTACAATTTTAATGGAAAAAATTATTTCTCGCCTCTCAAGCTTATGGCTACTTCTCTGTCATCTTTTGGGGTGTACTGTGACTCACTAGTACTGTAGAGAAGTGCTCGACAACGAGAGAGCAAAGTCATCAAGGAAGCAAAGGTACCCCTGCTCGTTTGTTGTGTGGTGGGGCTTTAATATTTTTTTTTTCTCGTTTGTCTGAAGCCTTCGGCTATTTCTCACATACGTCTTTATGCGTAGCAGAATTCGCCAGTATTTCAAAAACAAATATTGCAAAACATTGAGTCGGCAAGGGATAAGAAGTCACACTGCTCGACTGTTGCATGCAATACTTTCCAGAAAAAATCATTCTGTCTTTCCAAATATTCCAGCTACTTCTTCCATGTGTCTCCACGTTTACTGAAACTCTCTAGTACGCTGCATAAATCATTAGACAACAATCAGTCAACAAGGGATGAGCGGTCAGAATGCTGTACCGTCGTGTGATACACTTGCGATCAAAAAAAATATTTCGAGCGTCCGAAGTTTTTGGCTCCTTCTAACATCTTTCCTTTCGTGTTCTCAAAGTCTTTAGTAGTTGAAAAAAAATATTAGTCTCAATAAATCGGCAGAGAGGGAGATAGAACACGAATTGATTGTTGTATGATATAGGTTTAGTAAAAGAAAACCGATTTCCCGTGTCTGAAGCTTCTACTTACTCCTCACATATGTTTTTATATGTACGAGACCTCCTTCGTACTGCAAAAAAAAGTATTAGACAACAATAAGTCATCAAGGGATGACAGGTGACAATGCCCGATTTTTCTTCCGCACAACATCCATGAAAAATTTATTTCGCCCCTCTCCAGCCTATAGCTCCTTGTCAGCCATCTTTCTGTGTGTACTGTAACTGTCCAGTACTGTAAAGAAGTGCTGGACCTCGTGATCAAGGGAAGGAAGCAACCACTGCTCGATTTTTATGTGGTGTAGCTTGAATTAAAGAAATTCTTTCGTGTGTCTCAAGCTTTTGGCTACTTCTCATAAACGTCTTTATGTGTAGGAGACAGTGCAGCGCGGTCGTTCCTCGACTGACGATCGTCGGTGATGCGCTAGGCGAAAGGGCCCTGGGTCCTCTCACATACGACTCCACTGAGCAAAACCCATACGGTCCTCGATTCTCCAGCCCTTAAAATACATTCGATGATCACAGCGTTCGGGTGAACGGCCATACGATCCTTGATTCTCCGAGCACGGGTGAACGGCCGTACGGTCCTCGATTTTCCGATTTATACCTCATATCATCTCTTGCCAATAAGAGACAGCAACGGCTGACGAATCCTGGGTAAAGGTCGTCAAACGCAATTTCGAAGACAATACGAAGAATCAAACGAAGGTTCAATACGAAACAACGCGCGAGATCGCAATGGCACAAGCCAAACGGGCTTTATGCCTTCTTATATACGCAAATTCGCAATTGTCGGATCGTCGTGGGTTTTTATGCCGCAAGGCTTTTCCCACAAGAGCCGATAAACGTATAAAATACGATGGCTCAAACGCGAGTGTTTTTTCATTTTTTACAAAACCTCAACCTCCATCCTTTATTCCAAAAATATATATCCAAAACGACGAGGCAACTTCGCAATGAAGCAGCTTTGACAATACGACTCTACTCTATTTTGGACTGTGTGTTCCACTAAAATATCCAGTAGAGTGGTTCGAGTCCGAAGAGAACAGTATAGAAACTTTGAACACTGTGTTTAAATTAATATCGCTGTGCAATCGCTCGAGTCCAATGCGATCTGTGTAGCCCCTGTATATTGTGCTATTTCTTTTTTTGCGTGTGGTCCCGTGGTCTTCGGTCGGCCTGCATACGGCCCTCGTTATATCTAGACACAAGTTTCGCATACGTTCGGTATAAAAAGGTTAGAAAGATCTTACATCACGAGTAAATGAGATAAATCACAAAAACTTACCGTTTTCTTTCTCACAGCAAATGCTCAAAGTGTCCTCCGTTGACCTCGACGCAGCAACGGGCTCGCCGGAGGAGACTCTGCGCACAACGCCCGAGCATTTCCGGTGTAACCGTAATAACTGCTCCCTCGAACCGTTGCTCGAGGTCGGCGCGATCCTGTAAGGGCTCCCGATACACGTGCGACTTTATGTGGCCCCAGAAAAAAAAGTCGAGGGGATTCAGGTCCGGGGATCGTGCCGGCCAATCGCGCATTCCCCCTCGGCCTAAGTATCGGTTGCCGAATACTGCGGACACCGACTCCTGCGCAATTCGACTCGTATGAGCCGGTGCTCCATCATGCTGGAAAATAACCCGCCCCATTTCCTCTGCGCCTATCCCTGCACGCCTGCACATACGGCGCAGATGCGTGGAAATAAAATTGGCGTACTGCGCGCCCGTCAAATTTCCCGCAAACTCAAACGGTCCAATCTGAAAGGAAACCAATAATCTAACGTTATCCGTGATATCTATTTTTGTGGGGGGTTACATTCCATTCGATAGTACGAATGAAGCAGAGTTAAAAAATTTCATATCTTCTCAATATTATCGTTTCAACGTGCTTGTCGGAAAATGTTGCTCCATATTTTTGGAATTGTTTCTCTAATGCCGGGTACCTCTCCAATATTTTAATTTCCCATTTTATCGATAATCATTCTGGTGTGTCATATACCACGTAAAGGAATAAAAAGCTTACCAGCCGATTTCCCATTATTCCGGCCCACATATTGAGGGGCGAAAAGCGGTGCTGGTTGCGCGTTGCAATTATACGGTGCGGATTTTCGTCTTTTGGCGCCCACCAATGGAAGTTTTTTGTGTTCCATGCACCGTTCTTCCCGAACGAGCTTTCGTCGGTAAAGAGGATTCCGTCCAGAAAACGCTCGTCCTCCTCTTGGTTGTGAATGAGCCAGCGACAAAAATCGCTCCTCCTTTCGTAATCGCCTGCAATCAGTCCTTGCACTCGAGTGTAGTGGTACGGGTGTAACCCTTCCGCCTTTAGCGTCCGCTGCACAGTCGAAGCGCTGACCTGGAGAGATCGAGCAACGGCGCGCGTACTTGTTGTCGGATCTTCCTCGACAGCCCGCAAAATCTGTTCCTCTCGACGGGGGGTCCGCGCCGTCCGTGGCCGTCCCGCGTTGACGTGGCTGGGCATCACGTTTCCCGTTTCACGCATGCGATTAAACGCCGCCGAAATTATTTTATCGGTCGGGTGCCGTCTCCCAACGTATTGTTCGGCATAGAGCCTAGCCGCTGCACGAGCGCTAAAGTCACACTGCCCATAACAGCCGATCATGTCCGCGTACTCTTGCGCCGTGTACTCGGCCATGTCGTTGTGTACGTATTGCACTCTGAAATAGATTGTTTTTATTTAGTTCACTATTTATTTCAAGTAATAAATATTCACTATAATTCACGATGGATTACTATAATAAATGTATGACCACACTATTCACCGTCTCGCGTGAGCAACCACTGAAAACCGTAACCTTGTTTGTCGACGTTCAATTGTTTTTCGAGCGTTTTGCGGATATTAGACGCACGGTTCATTTGTTTTTCGAGCCTCTTTTTTTTGCGTGGCGCTTGCCTCAGCTCATCGGTGCGTCTAATATCCGCAAAACGCTCGAAAAACAATTGAACGTCGACAAACAAGGTTACGGTTTTCAGTGGTTGCTCACGCGAGACGGTGAATAGTGTGTGCATACATTTATTATAGTAATCCATCGTGAATTATAGTGAATATTTATTACTTGAAATAAATAGTGAACTAAATAAAAACAATCTATTTCAGAGTGCAATACGTACACAACGACATGGCCGAGTACACGGCGCAAGAGTACGCGGACATGATCGGCTGTTATGGGCAGTGTGACTTTAGCGCTCGTGCAGCGGCTAGGCTCTATGCCGAACAATACGTTGGGAGACGGCACCCGACCGATAAAATAATTTCGGCGGCGTTTAATCGCATGCGTGAAACGGGAAACGTGATGCCCAGCCACGTCAACGCGGGACGGCCACGGACGGCGCGGACCCCCCGTCGAGAGGAACAGATTTTGCGGGCTGTCGAGGAAGATCCGACAACAAGTACGCGCGCCGTTGCTCGATCTCTCCAGGTCAGCGCTTCGACTGTGCAGCGGACGCTAAAGGCGGAAGGGTTACACCCGTACCACTACACTCGAGTGCAAGGACTGATTGCAGGCGATTACGAAAGGAGGAGCGATTTTTGTCGCTGGCTCATTCACAACCAAGAGGAGGACGAGCGTTTTCTGGACGGAATCCTCTTTACCGACGAAAGCTCGTTCGGGAAGAACGGTGCATGGAACACAAAAAACTTCCATTGGTGGGCGCCAAAAGACGAAAATCCGCACCGTATAATTGCAACGCGCAACCAGCACCGCTTTTCGCCCCTCAATATGTGGGCCGGAATAATGGGAAATCGGCTGGTAAGCTTTTTATTCCTTTACGTGGTATATGACACACCAGAATGATTATCGATAAAATGGGAAATTAAAATATTGGAGAGGTACCCGGCATTAGAGAAACAATTCCAAAAATATGGAGCAACATTTTCCGACAAGCACGTTGAAACGATAATATTGAGAAGATATGAAATTTTTTAACTCTGCTTCATTCGTACTATCGAATGGAATGTAACCCCCCACAAAAATAGATATCACGGATAACGTTAGATTATTGGTTTCCTTTCAGATTGGACCGTTTGAGTTTGCGGGAAATTTGACGGGCGCGCAGTACGCCAATTTTATTTCCACGCATCTGCGCCGTATGTGCAGGCGTGCAGGGATAGGCGCAGAGGAAATGGGGCGGGTTATTTTCCAGCATGATGGAGCACCGGCTCATACGAGTCGAATTGCGCAGGAGTCGGTGTCCGCAGTATTCGGCAACCGATACTTAGGCCGAGGGGGAATGCGCGATTGGCCGGCACGATCCCCGGACCTGAATCCCCTCGACTTTTTTTTCTGGGGCCACATAAAGTCGCACGTGTATCGGGAGCCCTTACAGGATCGCGCCGACCTCGAGCAACGGTTCGAGGGAGCAGTTATTACGGTTACACCGGAAATGCTCGGGCGTTGTGCGCAGAGTCTCCTTCGGCGAGCCCGTTGCTGCGTCGAGGTCAACGGAGGACACTTTGAGCATTTGCTGTGAGAAAGAAAACGGTAAGTTTTTGTGATTTATCTCATTTACTCGTGATGTAAGATCTTTCTAACCTTTTTATACCGAACGTATGCGAAACTTGTGTCTAGATATAACGAGGGCCGTATGCAGGCCGACCGAAGACCACGGGACCACACGCAAAAAAAGAAATAGCACAATATACAGGGGCTACACAGATCGCATTGGACTCGAGCGATTGCACAGCGATATTAATTTAAACACAGTGTTCAAAGTTTCTATACTGTTCTCTTCGGACTCGAACCACTCTACTGGATATTTTAGTGGAACACACAGTCCAAAATAGAGTAGAGTCGTATTGTCAAAGCTGCTTCATTGCGAAGTTGCCTCGTCGTTTTGGATATATATTTTTGGAATAAAGGATGGAGGTTGAGGTTTTGTAAAAAATGAAAAAACACTCGCGTTTGAGCCATCGTATTTTATACGTTTATCGGCTCTTGTGGGAAAAGCCTTGCGGCATAAAAACCCACGACGATCCGACAATTGCGAATTTGCGTATATAAGAAGGCATAAAGCCCGTTTGGCTTGTGCCATTGCGATCTCGCGCGTTGTTTCGTATTGAACCTTCGTTTGATTCTTCGTATTGTCTTCGAAATTGCGTTTGACGACCTTTACCCAGGATTCGTCAGCCGTTGCTGTCTCTTATTGGCAAGAGATGATATGAGGTATAAATCGGAAAATCGAGGACCGTACGGCCGTTCACCCGTGCTCGGAGAATCAAGGATCGTATGGCCGTTCACCCGAACGCTGTGATCATCGAATGTATTTTAAGGGCTGGAGAATCGAGGACCGTATGGGTTTTGCTCAGTGGAGTCGTATGTGAGAGGACCCAGGGCCCTTTCGCCTAGCGCATCACCGACGATCGTCAGTCGAGGAACGACCGCGCTGCACTGTCTCCTACACATAAAGACGTTTATGAGAAGTAGCCAAAAGCTTGAGACACACGAAAGAATTTCTTTAATTCAAGCTACACCACATAAAAATCGAGCAGTGGTTGCTTCCTTCCCTTGATCACGAGGTCCAGCACTTCTTTACAGTACTGGACAGTTACAGTACACACAGAAAGATGGCTGACAAGGAGCTATAGGCTGGAGAGGGGCGAAATAAATTTTTCATGGATGTTGTGCGGAAGAAAAATCGGGCATTGTCACCTGTCATCCCTTGATGACTTATTGTTGTCTAATACTTTTTTTTGCAGTACGAAGGAGGTCTCGTACATATAAAAACATATGTGAGGAGTAAGTAGAAGCTTCAGACACGGGAAATCGGTTTTCTTTTACTAAACCTATATCATACAACAATCAATTCGTGTTCTATCTCCCTCTCTGCCGATTTATTGAGACTAATATTTTTTTTCAACTACTAAAGACTTTGAGAACACGAAAGGAAAGATGTTAGAAGGAGCCAAAAACTTCGGACGCTCGAAATATTTTTTTTGATCGCAAGTGTATCACACGACGGTACAGCATTCTGACCGCTCATCCCTTGTTGACTGATTGTTGTCTAATGATTTATGCAGCGTACTAGAGAGTTTCAGTAAACGTGGAGACACATGGAAGAAGTAGCTGGAATATTTGGAAAGACAGAATGATTTTTTCTGGAAAGTATTGCATGCAACAGTCGAGCAGTGTGACTTCTTATCCCTTGCCGACTCAATGTTTTGCAATATTTGTTTTTGAAATACTGGCGAATTCTGCTACGCATAAAGACGTATGTGAGAAATAGCCGAAGGCTTCAGACAAACGAGAAAAAAAAAATATTAAAGCCCCACCACACAACAAACGAGCAGGGGTACCTTTGCTTCCTTGATGACTTTGCTCTCTCGTTGTCGAGCACTTCTCTACAGTACTAGTGAGTCACAGTACACCCCAAAAGATGACAGAGAAGTAGCCATAAGCTTGAGAGGCGAGAAATAATTTTTTCCATTAAAATTGTACGGTAGAACAGTCGAGCAGTGTCACTTGTTACCGCTTGATGACTTATTATTGTCTAATAGTTTTTTTTACAGCATGAGAAAGTTCTCATGCATAGAAAAAAATATATGAGAAGTAAGTAGAAGCTTCAGACACGGGAAATCATATTTTTTTTATTAAATCTGTACCATGCAACAATCGATAAGTCCCACCTCTCAAGCCTGGACCATTTGTTGTTGTCCAGTATTTTCTCTGAATTCCTCGAGAATACTGGTACGCATACAAACAGATGTAAAAAGTGGCCAGAATATGCGGGCACAAGCAATTTTTTTTTTGCTACCAGGTGTACAACATTTCGTTTTTTATCTATCTCTTTCTCTGTCGATTATTGGAGACGAATAATTTTTTTCCAACTACTAGCGACTTGAAGTGCATGAAAAACGTAATGTCAGAAAGAGCCAGATACTTCGGACGCAGGAAATAATATCTTTGATCGAAAGTGTGCCATGCGACGTTACCGCAGCATGACCTCTCATCCCTTGATGACTGGATGTCGTGTAATGATTTATTCGGCCTATTAGAGAGTTTCAGTACACATCGAGACACATGGAAGAAGTGTCCAGGACCTTCAGAAATCGAGAATGATTTTTTTCCGGAAAGTGTTCCATTCAACAGTCGAGCAGTGTGATTTCTCATCCTTCGCTGATTCATTGTTGTCCAATATTCGTTTTTGAAATACAGGCTAGTTCTCTTACACGTAAAGACGTATGTGAGAAGTAGCCGGAAGCTTCAGACACCTTGCCTGCCTTGGAAGCTTCACATACCTTGCCTGCCTTGATCACTTCTCGTTGTCGAGCACTTCTTTACAGTACTGGAGAGTTACAGTACATACAGAAAGATCGTTCAGAAGTAGCCATGAGCTCGAGAGGCGCGAAAGAATTTTTTTCATGGAGGTTGTACGATAGAACAATCGAGAAGTATCACCTGTCGTCCCTTGATGACCTATTGTTGTCTAATATTTTTTGTACAGTACGAGGAAGGTCTCACGATGTAGCCAGAAGCCTCAGAAATAGAGAATGATTTTTTTCTGCAGAGTATCCCACACAACAGTCGAGCAGTGTGATTTCTCATCTCTTGCCGATGCATTGTTGTCCAATATTTGTTTTGGAAATGCTGGCGAGTTCTCCTACACATAAAGAGGCATGGGAGAAGTAGCCAAATGCTTCAGACACACGAAACATTTTTTTTATTCAAGCTCCACCATACAACAATCGAGCAGTGGTACCTTCCGTCCCTTGAACACTTCTCGCTGTCTAGCACCTCTTTACAGTACTGGAGAGTTACAGTACACACAGAAACATCGGTCAGAAGTAGCCACGAGCTTGAGAGGCGCGAAAGAATTTTTTTCATGGAAGTTGTACGGTAGAACAATCGAGCAGTATCACTTGTCGTCCCTTGATGACCTATTGTTGTCTAATATTTTTTGTACAGTACGAGGAAGGTCTCACGAGTATCAAAACATATGTGAGAAGCAACTCGAAGCTTCGGACACGGGAAATTGATTTTTTTTTACCAAACCTGTACCCTAAACATTCGATCCTTGCTCTATTTCCATCTCTGTCGATTTATTGAGACTGATATTTTTTTCTTAACGACTAGAGAAATTTAGAGCAGGAAAGAACAGATCTCAGAGTGAGCCAAAAACTTCGGACGGACGAGATAATTTTTTTGATCGGAAGTGTATCACACGGCGGGACACGAGTCTGACCTCTCATCCATTGTTGACTGATTGTTGTCTAATCAATTATTTAGCGTACTAGAGAGTTTCAGCACACATGGAGACATATGAAAGAAGTAGCCAGAAGGTTCAGAAATAGAGAATGGTTTTTTTCTGCAAAGTATCCCATACAACAGTCGAGCAGTGTGATTTCTCATCTCTTGCCGATGCATTGTTGTCCAATATTTGTTTAAGAAATGCTGGCCAGTTTTCCTACACATAAAGAGGCATGGGAGGAGTAGCCAAAAGCTTCAGACACACGGAACATTTTTTTTTATTCAAGCTCCACCACACATCAATCGAGCAGTGGTACCTTCCTTCCCTTGATCACTTCTCGCTGTCTGGCACCTCTTTACAGTACTGGAGAGTTACAGTACACACAGAAAGATCGGTCAGAAGTAGCCACGAGCTTGAGAGGCGCGAAAGAATTTTTATCATGGAAGTTGTACGGTAGAACAATCGAGCAGTATCACCTGTCGTTCCTTGATGACCTATTGTTGTTTAATATTTTTTGTACAGTACGAGGAAGGTCTTACACGTATCAAAACATATGTGAGAAGAGACTAGAAGCTCCGGGCACGGGAAATCGCTTTTTTTTTTACCAAACCTGTACCCTAAACATTCGATTCTCGCTCTATTTCCCGCTCTGCCGATTTATTGAGACTCATATTTTTTTTTCAACGACTAGAGAAATTTAGAACAGTAAAGAACAGATCTCAGAGTGAGCCTAAAACTTAGGACGGAGGAGATAATTTTCTTGATCGGAAGTGTATCACGCGGCGGGACACGAGTCTAACCTCTCATCCATTGTTGACTGATTGTTGTCTAATCAATTATTTAGCGTACTTGAGAGTTTCAGCACACATGGAGACATATGAAAGAAGTAGCCAGAAGCTTCAGAAATAGAGAATGGTTTTTTTCTGCAAAGTATCCCATACAACAGTCGAGCAGTGTGATTTCTCATCTCTTGCTGATGCATTGTTGTCCAATATTTGTTCGAGAAATGCTGGCCAGTTCTCCTACACATAAAGAGGCATGGGAGAAGTAGCCAAAAGCTTCAGACACACGGAACATTTTTTTTTATTCAAGCTCCACCACACATCAATCGAGCAGTGGTACCTTCCTTCCCTTGATCACTTCTCGCTGTTTGGCACCTCTTTACAGTACTGGAGCGTTACAGTACACACAGAAAGATCGGTCGGAAGTAGCCACGAGCTTGAGAGGCGCGAAAGAATTTTTGTCATGGAAGTTGTACGGTAGAACAATCGAGCAGTATCACCCGTCGTCCCTTGATGACCTATTGTTGTTTAATATTTTTTGTACAGTACGAGGAAAGTCTCACACGTATCAAAACATATGTGAGAAGAGACTAGAAGCTTCGGACACGGGAAATCGATTTTTTTTTTACCAAGCCTGTACCCTAAACATTCGATTTTTGCTCTATTTCCCTCTCTGCCGATTTCTTGAGACTGATATTTTTTTTTCAACGACTAGAGAAATTTAGGACAGGAAAGAACAGATCTCAGAGTGAGCCAAAAACCTCGGACGGATGAGATATTTTTTTTTATCGGAAGTGTATCACACGGCGGGCCACGAGTCTGACCTCTCATCCATTGTTGACTGATTGTTGTCTAATCAATTATTTAGCGTACTTGAGAGTTTCAGCACACATGGAGACATATGAAAGAAGTAGCCAGAAGCTTCAGAAATAGAGAATGGTTTTTTTCTGCAAAGTATCCCATACAACAGTCGAGCAGTGTGATTTCTCATCTCTTGCCGATGCATTGTTGTCCAATATTTGTTTAAGAAATGCTGGCCAGTTTTCCTACACATAAAGAGGCATGGGAGGAGTAGCCAAAAGCTTCAGACACACGGAACATTTTTTTTTATTCAAGCTCCACCACACATCAATCGAGCAGTGGTACCTTCCTTCCCTTGATCACTTCTCGCTGTCTGGCACCTCTTTACAGTACTGGAGAGTTACAGTACACACAGAAAGATCGGTCAGAAGTAGCCACGAGCTTGAGAGGCGCGAAAGAATTTTTATCATGGAAGTTGTACGGTAGAACAATCGAGCAGTATCACCTGTCGTTCCTTGATGACCTATTGTTGTTTAATATTTTTTGTACAGTACGAGGAAGGTCTTACACGTATCAAAACATATGTGAGAAGAGACTAGAAGCTCCGGGCACGGGAAATCGCTTTTTTTTTTACCAAACCTGTACCCTAAACATTCGATTCTCGCTCTATTTCCCGCTCTGCCGATTTATTGAGACTCATATTTTTTTTTCAACGACTAGAGAAATTTAGAACAGTAAAGAACAGATCTCAGAGTGAGCCTAAAACTTAGGACGGAGGAGATAATTTTCTTGATCGGAAGTGTATCACGCGGCGGGACACGAGTCTAACCTCTCATCCATTGTTGACTGATTGTTGTCTAATCAATTATTTAGCGTACTTGAGAGTTTCAGCACACATGGAGACATATGAAAGAAGTAGCCAGAAGCTTCAGAAATAGAGAATGGTTTTTTTCTGCAAAGTATCCCATACAACAGTCGAGCAGTGTGATTTCTCATCTCTTGCCGATGCATTGTTGTCCAATATTTGTTTGAGAAATGCTGGCCAGTTCTCCTACACATAAAGAGGCATGGGAGAAGTAGCCAAAAGCTTCGGACACACGGAACATTTTTTTTATTCAAGCTCCACCACACAACAATCGAGCAGTGGCACCTTCCTTCCCTTGATCACTTCTCGCTGTCTGGCACCTCTTTACAGTACTGGAGAGTTACAGTACACACAGAAAGATCGGTCAGAAGTAGCCACGAGCTTGAGAGGCGCGAAAGAATTTTTATCATGGAAGTTGTACGGTAGAACAATCGAGCAGTATCACCTGTCGTTCCTTGATGACCTATTGTTGTTTAATATTTTTTGTACAGTCCGAGGAAGGTCTTACACGTATCAAAACATATGTGAGAAGAGACTAGAAGCTCCGGGCACGGGAAATCGCTTTTTTTTTTACCAAACCTGTACCCTAAACATTCGATTCTCGCTCTATTTCCCTCTCTGCCGATTTATTGAGACTCATATTTTTTTTTCAACGACTAGAGAAATTTAGAACAGTAAAGAACAGATCTCAGAGTGAGCCAAAAACTTAGGACGGAGGAGATACTTTTCTTGATCGGAAGTGTATCACGCGGCGGGACACGAGTCTGACCTCTCATCCATTGTTGACTGATTGTTGTCTAATCAATTATTTAGCGTACTTGAGAGTTTCAGCACACATGGAGACATATGAAAGAAGTAGCCAGAAGCTTCAGAAATAGAGAATGGTTTTTTTCTGCAAAGTATCCCATACAACAGTCGAGCAGTGTGATTTCTCATCTCTTGCCGATGCATTGTTGTCCAATATTTGTTTGAGAAATGCTGGCCAGTTCTCCTACACATAAAGAGGCATGGGAGAAGTAGCCAAAAGCTTCGGACACACGGAACATTTTTTTTATTCAAGCTCCACCACACAACAATCGAGCAGTGGCACCTTCCTTCCCTTGATCACTTCTCGCTGTCTGGCACCTCTTTACAGTACTGGAGAGTTACAGTACACACAGAAAGATCGGTCAGAAGTAGCCACGAGCTTGAGAGGCGCGAAAGAATTTTTATCATGGAAGTTGTACGGTAGAACAATCGAGCAGTATCACCTGTCGTTCCTTGATGACCTATTGTTGTTTAATATTTTTTGTACAGTCCGAGGAAGGTCTTACACGTATCAAAACATATGTGAGAAGAGACTAGAAGCTCCGGGCACGGGAAATCGCTTTTTTTTTTACCAAACCTGTACCCTAAACATTCGATTCTCGCTCTATTTCCCTCTCTGCCGATTTATTGAGACTCATATTTTTTTTTCAACGACTAGAGAAATTTAGAACAGTAAAGAACAGATCTCAGAGTGAGCCAAAAACTTAGGACGGAGGAGATACTTTTCTTGATCGGAAGTGTATCACGCGGCGGGACACGAGTCTGACCTCTCATCCATTGTTGACTGATTGTTGTCTAATCAATTATTTAGCGTACTTGAGAGTTTCAGCACACATGGAGACATATGAAAGAAGTAGCCAGAAGCTTCAGAAATAGAG
Organism: Ophion ellenae; assembly: GCA_963210295.1. Lineage (NCBI taxonomy): Eukaryota > Metazoa > Arthropoda > Insecta > Hymenoptera > Ichneumonidae > Ophion > Ophion ellenae. The sequence continues at coordinate 13,013,469 of OY723397.1, forward strand.
AATGGTTTTTTTCTGCAAAGTATCCCATACAACAGTCGAGCAGTGTGATTTCTCATCTCTTGCCGATGCATTGTTGTCCAATATTTGTTTGAGAAATGCTGGCCAGTTCTCCTACACATAAAGAGGCATGGGAGAAGTAGCCAAAAGCTTCGGACACACGGAACATTTTTTTTATTCAAGCTCCACCACACAACAATCGAGCAGTGGCACCTTCCTTCCCTTGATCACTTCTCGCTGTCTGGCACCTCTTTACAGTACTGGAGAGTTACAGTACACACAGAAAGATCGGTCAGAAGTAGCCACGAGCTTGAGAGGCGCGAAAGAATTTTTATCATGGAAGTTGTACGGTAGAACAATGGAGCAGTATCACCCGTCGTCCCTTGATGACCTATTGTTGTTTAATATTTTTTGTACAGTACGAGGAAAGTCTCACACGTATCAAGACATATGTGAGAAGAGACTAGAAGCTTCGGACACGGGAAATCGATTTTTTTTTACCAAGCCTGTACCCTAAACATTCGATTCTTGCTCTATTTCCCTCTCTGCCGATTTCTTGAGACTGATATTTTTTTTTCAACGACTAGAGAAATTTAGAACAGGAAAGAACAGATCTCAGAGTGAGCCAAAAACTTCGGACGGACGAGATATTTTTTTTTATCGGAAGTGTATCACACGGCGGGCCACGAGTCTGACCTCTCATCCATTGTTGACTGATTGTTGTCTAATCAATTATTTAGCGTACTAGAGAGTTTCAGCACACATGGAGACATATGAAAGAAGTAGCCAGAAGCTTCAGAAATAGAGAATGGTTTTTTTCTGCAAAGTATCCCATACAACAGTCGAGCAGTGTGATTTCTCATCTCTTGCCGATGCATTGTTGTCCAATATTTGTTTGAGAAATGCTGGCCAGTTCTCCTACACATAAAGAGGCATGGGAGAAGTAGCCAAAAGCTTCGGACACACGGAACATTTTTTTTTATTCAAGCTCCACCACACAACATTCGAGCAGTGGCACCTTCCTTCCCTTGATCACTTCTCGCTGTCTGGCACCTCTTTACAGTTCTGGAGAGTTACAGTACACACAGAAAGATCGGTCAGAAGTAGCCACGAGCTTGAGAGGCGCGAAAGAATTTTTATCATGGAAGTTGTACGGTAGAACAATCGAGCAGTATCACCTGTCGTTCCTTGATGACCTATTGTTGTTTAATATTTTTTGTTCAGTACGAGGAAGGTCTTACACGTATCAAAACATATGTGAGAAGAGACTAGGAGCTCCGGGCACGGGAAATCGCTTTTTTTTTTACCAAACCTGTACCCTAAACATTCGATTCTCGCTCTATTTCCCTCTCTGCCGATTTATTGAGACTCATATATTTTTTTCAACGACTAGAGAAATTTAGAACAGTAAAGAACAGATCTCAGAGTGAGCCAAAAACTTAGGACGGAGGAGATAATTTTCTTGATCGGAAGTGTATCACGCGGCGGGACACAAGTCTGACCTCTCATCCATTGTTGACTGATTGTTGTCTAATCAATTATTTAGCGTACTTGAGAGTTTCAGCACACATGGAGACATATGAAAGAAGTAGCCAGAAGCTTCAGAAATAGAGAATGGTTTTTTTCTGCAAAGTATCCCATACAACAGTCGAGCAGTGTGAGTTCTCATCTCTTGCCGATGCATTGTTGTCCAATATTTGTTCGAGAAATGCTGGCCAGTTCTCCTACACATAAAGAGGCATGGGAGAAGTAGCCAAAAGCTTCCGACACACGGAACATTTTTTTTAATTTAAACTCCACCACACAACAATCGAGCAGTGGTACCTTCCTTCCCTTGATCACTTCTCGCTGTCTGGCACCTCTTTACAGTACTGGAGAGTTACAGTACACACAGAAAGATCGGTCAGAAGTAGCCACGAGCTTGAGAGGCGCGAAAGAATTTTTATCATGGAAGTTGTACGGTAGAACAATCGAGCAGTATCACCTGTCGTTCCTTGATGACCTATTGTTGTTTAATATTTTTTGTACAGTACGAGGAAGGTCTTACACGTATCAAAACATATGTGAGAAGAGACTAGAAGCTTCGGACACGGGAAATCGCTTTTTTTTTACCAAACCTGTACCCTAAACATTCGATTCTTGCTCTATTTCCCTCTCTGCCGGTTTATTGAGACTGATTTTTTTTTTCAACGACTAGAGAAATTTAGAACAGGAAAGAACAGATCTCAGAGTAAGCCAAACACTTCGGACGGACGAGATAATTTTTTTGATCGGAAGTGTATCACACGGCGGGACACGAGTCTGACCTCTCATCCATTGTTTAATGATTGTTGTCTAATCAATTGTTTAGCGTACTAGAGATTTTCAGCACACATTGAGACATATGAAAGAAGTAGCCAGAAGCTTCAGAAATAGAGAATGGTTTTTTTCTGCAAAGTATCCCATACAAGAGTCGAGCAGTGTGCTTTCTCATCTCTTGCCGATGCATTCTTGTTCTATATTTGTTTGACAAATGCTGGCCAGTTCTTCTACACATAAAGAGGTATGGGAGAAGTAGCCAAAAGCTTCAGACACACGAAACATATTTTTTTATTCAAGCTCCACTACACAACAATCGAGCAGTGGTACCTTCCTTTCCTTGATCATATCTCGCTGTCTGGCACCTCTTTCCAGTCCTGGAGAGTTACAGTACACACAGAAAGATCGGTCAGAAGTAGCCACGAACTTGAAAGGCGCGAAAGAATTTTTTTCATGTACGGTAGAACAATCGAGCAGTATCACCTGTCGTCCCTTGATGACCTATTGTTGTCTAATATTTTTTGTACAGTACGAGGAAGGTCTCACACGTATCGAAACATATGTGAGAAGCAACTAGAAGCTTCAGACACGGGAAATCGATTTTTTTTTACCAAACCTGTACCGTAAACATTCGATTCTTGCTCTATCTCCCTCTCTTCCGATTTATTGAGACTGATACTTTCTTTTTTCAACTACTAGAGAAATTTATAACAGGAAAGAACAGATTTTAGAAGGAGCCAAAAACTTTGGACGCACGAAATAATTGTTTTGATCGGAAGTGTATCACACGGCGGGACACCGGTCTGACCTCTCATCCCTTGTTGACTGATTGTTGTCTAAACATTTATTTAGCGTACTAGAGAGTTTCAGTACACATGGAGACACACGAAAGAAGTAGCCAGAATCTTCGGAAATACAGAATGATTTTTTTCTGGAAAGCATTCCATACAACAGTCGAGCAGTGTGATTTCTCATCCCTCGCCCATTCATTGTTGTCCAATATTTGTTGTCGAAATACCGGCTAGTTCTCTTACACGTAAAGCCGTATGTGAGAAGTAGCCGAAAGCTTCAGACACAAGAAATCATTTTTTTTATTCAAGCCCCACCAGACAACAATCGAACAGCAGTACCTTTCCTCCCTTCATGACTTCTCGTTATCTAGCACGTTTTGACAGTACTAGAGAACTACCGTACACACAGAGAGATGGCCGAGAAGTTGCCATAAGCTTGAGAGGAGCGAAATATATATTCTTTTTTTCATGGAAGTTGTACGGTAGAACAATCGAACAGTGTCACCTGTCACCCCTTGATGACTCATTGTCGTCTAATATTTTTTTTACAGTGCGGGAATGTTCCCGTACATATAAAATCATCTGTGACAAGTAACTACAATCTTCAGACACGGGAAATCTAATTTTTTATCAAATCTGTACCATGCAACAATCGGGAAGTGCCACCTCTCATACCTGTACCATTTATTGTTGGCCAGTATTTTTTTTCTGAATTCCTGGAGAGTTCTAGTACGCATACGAACAGATGGAAAAAGTGCCAAGAATATTCGGGCACACGGTATTTTGTTTTGCTTTGAAGTGTACATTACAACACTTGATTTGTTATCCATCTCCTTCTCTGCTTATTTATAGAGACTGATGGGTTTTTTTTTCATCTACTAGCAACTTTTAGTACGCGACAGAACAAACGTCGGACGCACGAAATAATATTTTTGATCGAAAGTATACCATACGACGTTACATCAGCCTGACCTCCCATCCATTGATGACTTTTTTGTTCTGATGGTTCATTTGGCGTACTAGACAGTTTCAGTACACATAACGACACATGGACGAAGTAGCCAGGAGCTTCAGTAATCACGAATTATTTTTTTCTGTAACGTGTTCCATAGAACAGTCAATCAGTGTCATTTCTCATCCCTTGCCGCTTTATTGTTGGCCATTATTGGTTCTTGTAATACTGGCGAGTTCTCCTGCATATGAAGAGGCATATGAGATGTAGTCAAAAGCTTCAGACACACGAAATTTTATTTTTTATTCAAGCTCCACCACACGGTAATCGAGCAGTGGTACCTTTCCTCCCTTGATCATTTCTCGCTTCCTAGCACTTCTTTACAGTACTGGAGTGTTACAGTGTACACAGAAGGATGGCTGAGAAGTAGCCATAAGTTGGAGAGGCGCGATATACTTTTTTTCATGGAAGTTGTACGGTCGAGTAATCGAGCAGTGTCACCTGTCATCCCTTGACGACTTATTGTTGCCTTATATTTTTTTTACCGTACGAGGAAGATCTCGTACATGTAAATACATATGTGAGAATTAACTAGAAGCTTCAGACACGGGAAATCGTTTTTTTTTTTATTAAACCTGCACCATACAACATTCGATTTTTGTTCTATCTCCCTCTCAGCCGATTTCTTGAGACTAATATGGTTTTTCAACTACTAGAGACATTCAAAACACGAAAGAACCGATGTCAAATGGAGCCAAAGTCTAATGATTTATTTAGCGTACGAGAGAGTTCCATGGCGACACATGGAAGAAATAACCAGAAGCTTCAGAAATAGAGAATGATTTTTTTCTAAAAAGTATTCCATACAACAGTCCGAGCAGGGTAATTTCTCATCCCTTGCCGATTCATTGTCGTCCAATATTTGTTTTTGAAATACTGGCGAGTTCTCCTTCACATAAAGACGTATGTGAGAAGTAGCCAAAAGCTGCAGACACACGAAACAATTTTTTTTTATTCAAGCTCCACGACACAACAATCGAGCAGTGGTACCTCCCTTCCCTTGATCACTTCTCGTTGTTCAGCACCTCTTGACAGTACTGGAGAGTTCCGGTACGCACAGAAAGATCGTTCAGAGATAGCCATAAGCTTGAGAGGCGCGAAAGAATTTTTTTCATGGAAGTTGTACGGTACGACAATCGAGCAGTGTCACCTGTCATCCCTTGATGACCTATTGTTGTATATACATATATATTTTTTTAACAGTACGAGGAAGGTCTCGCACATATAAACCCATATGCGCGAAGTAAATAGAAGCTTCAGACACGGGAAATCGATTTTTTTACTAAACCTGTACCATACAACATTCGATTCTTGTTCTATCTCCCTTTCTGCCGATTTATTGACACTGATATTTTTCTTCAACTACTAGAGAATTTCAGAACAGGAAAGAACAGATGTCAGAAGTGGCCAACAACTTCGGACGCACGATATAATTGTTTCGATCGGAAATGTATGACACGGTGGGACACCACTCTGACCTCTCATCCCCTGTTGACTGATTGTTGTCTAATCATTTATTTAGCGCACTAGAGAGTTTCAGTACACATGGAGACATATGAAAAATATAGCTAGAAACTTCAGACACAGAGAATGATTTTTTTCTGCAAAGTATCCCATACAACAGTCGAGCAGTGTGATTTCTCATCTCTTGCCGATTCATTGTTGTCCAATATTTGTTCTTGAAATGCTGCCGCGTTCTCCTACACATAAAGACGTATGTGAGAAGTAGCCAAAAGCTTCAGACACACGAAATTATTTTCTTCCTCAAGCCCCGCCACAAAACAATCGAGCAGAGGTATCTTTCCTCCCTTCATGACTTCTCGTTGTCTAGCACGTCTCTACAGTACTTGAGACTTACAGTACCCACAGAAAGATGACAGTGAACTGGCCGTAAGCTTGAGAGTCGCGAAATAATATTTTTTCAATAAAGTTGTACGGTAGAACCATCGAACCTGTCATCCCGTGATGACCTATTGTTGTCTAATGTTTTTTCACCGTACCGCAAATTTCTCGTCCATATAAAAACATATTGAGACGTAACTAGCAGCTTGAGACACGGGAAATCCTTTTTTTAAGCTTAAACCTGTACCATGCAGCAATCGAGAAGTCTAGCCTCTCATGCCTGGACCATTCATTGTTGTCCAGTATTTTTTCTGAATTCCTGGAGAGTTGTGGTACTCATACAAATCTATCTAAATATTCGGCAGAATCTTCAGGCACCCGCTTTTTTTTTGCTACAAGGTGTACAATAGAACATTTGATTTTTGATCCATCTCCTTCTCTGCCGATTTATTGAGACTCATATTTTCTTTCAACTACTAGCGACTTTTATTACACGAGAGAACTAATGTCAGACGGAGCCAGAAACTTCGGACGCACGAAATAATATTTTTGTTCGAAACTGTATCATTCGACGTTACAGCAGCCTGACCTCTTATACTTTGTTTCTCGGTTCTGTTCTGATGGCTTATTTAGCATACTGTAGAGTTTCAGTGCACACAAAGACACACGAAAGAAGTAGCCAGAAGCTTCAGAAATCGAGAATGATTTTTTTCTGGAAAGTTTTCCATAGAACAGTCGAGCAGTGTGATTTCTCATCCCTTGCGATTCATTGTTGTCCAATATTTGTTTTTGAACAACTGGCTAGTTCTCCTACACATAAAGACGTATGTGAGAAGTAGCCAAAACCTTCGGACACACGAAACAATTTTTTTTATTCAAGCCCCACAGTACAACAATCGAGCAGTGGTACCTTTCCTCCTTTGATGACTTCTCGTTGTCTAGCACGTCTTTACAGTACTAGAGAGTTACCGTACACGCAGAAAGATGGCTGAGAAGTTGCCATAAGCTCGAGAGGAGCGAAATATATTTTTTCTTCATAGAAGTTGTATGGTTAAACAATTGAGCAGTGTCACCTGTCACCTCTTGATGACTTATTGTTGTCCAATATTTTCTTTACCGTTCGAGAAAGTTCTCGTACATATAACAACATATGTGAGAAGTAACTAGAAGCTTCAGACACGGGAAGTCAATTTTTTTTTCTAAATTCCTCGAGAGTTCTCGTACACATACAAACAGATGTAAACAGTGGCCAGAATATTCGGGCACACGCAATTTTTTTTTTTGGCTACGAGGTGGGCATTAGAACATTTGATTTTTTGTCCATCTCCTATTCTGTCGATTTATAGAGACGAATAATTTTTTTTTTTTCGTCTACCAGCGACTCATAGTACACGAGAATTTATAGTCAGATAGAGCCAGAAACTTCGGACGCACGAAATAATATCTTCGATCGAAATTGTACCATCCGACGTTGCAGCAACTTGACCTCTCATCCCTTGATGACTGGTCGTTTTCTAATGATTTATTTAGCATCCTCGAGAGTTTTACTACACATACAGATACATGGAAGAAGTAGCCAAAAGGTTCAAAATGGAGAATGATTTTTTTCTGGAAAATGCTCCATAGAACACTGCTCGGCTGTTTTTCCGTACAACTTTCATGAACGAAGAAATTTCGCGCCTCTCAAGCTTATGGCTACTTTTCTGTCATCTTTTTGTGTGTACTATTACTGTAAAGAAGTGCCAGGCAACGTAAAGCCATCAAGAGAGGATAGGTACCACTGCTTGATTGTTGTGAGGTGGAGCTTGAAAGAGAAAATTGTTTCGTTTGTCTGAAGCTTTTGGCTACTTCTCACGTACGTCTTTATGTGTAGAAGAACTGGCTAGTATTTCAAAAACATATATTGGACAACAATGAATCGGCAAGGGTCGAGAAATCACACTGCTCGACTGTCGTATGGAATACTTTCCAGAAAAAAATCATTCCGTATTTCTGACGCTTCTGGCTAATCCTTTCATTTGTCTCCACGTGTCCTGAAACTCTCCAGTATGCTGAATACATCATTAGACAACAATCAGTGTACAAGGGATGAGAGGTCAGAACGCTGAACCGTCGTGTGATACACTTGGGATCAAAAAAATTAGTCCGTGCGTCCGAAGTTTCTGGCTCCTTCCGACATCTGTTCTTTCGTGTTCTAAATGTCTCTAGTAGATGAAAAAAAATATAAGTCTCATTAAATAGCCAGAGAAGGAGATGAGTCAAAAATCAAATGGTGCAATGTAAACCTCGTAGCAAACAAAAATTCCGTGTGTCTGAATATTCTGGCCACTTTGTACATCTTTTTGTATGCTCACTAGAACACTGCAGGCATTCAGAAAAAATACTGGACAACAATAAATTGTCCAGGCATGAGAGTTTAATTTAACACAAATGATTCCCCGTGTCCGAAGCTTCTAATCACTGCTCACATACGTTTTCGTATGTACGAGAACTTTCTGGTACCGTAATAAAAATATTAGACAGCAATAGGTCATGAAGGGGTGACAGGTGACACTGCTCGATTGTTCTACGGTACAACTTCAATGACAAAAATTATTTGGCGCCACTCAAGCTCGTGGCTACTCCTTTGTCTTATATTTCTGTGCACTGCAACTTTCGAATACTGCAGAGAAGTGCTGGACAAGGAGGCGTCGTCAAGGGAGGAAAGGTACCACTGCTCGATTGTTGTGTTGTTGGGCTTGAATAAAAAAATTTGTTTCGTGTGTCTAAAGCCTTTGGCTACTTCTCACCTGCGTCTCTATGTAGAGAAGAACTCTCCAGGATTTCAAAAAACAATATTTGACAACAATAAATTGTCGAGGGATGAGAGGTGAAACTGCTCTATCGTTGTATGGTACACGTTCGATCACGTTAATTATTTCGTGCGTACGGAGCTTCTGGCTTCTTCTCACACGCGTTTTTATGTGTACTAAGTATAAGTCTCTTCTCGTTAAACCAAATTATTAGACTCAATACACCAGCAGGGAGTGAGATAGAACCTCACTTAATTACTAGTTTTGTACACCTTCCACAAAAAAATAGCGTGTGCCGAAATATTCTGGCTGCTTCTCAAGAACGAATTTGAGTCAATCATTTCAGTAATGTCCGATTGAGGCCCCAAAAACCATTCGGAGCAGCATTTCGACGACGCACCATGCCCTGATGAGCAATGCTTTGCTTTATCGAATATATGATCGACGTCTGCTAGGGGAAGGGGAAGCCGCGTTCAAACGACGCACCTTCCCCTTATTCGCAATCGTTTGCTTTATCGAAAATGAAATCGGCGACTGGTATGACGAGTATGGTCGAACAACATTCAATGTCGCGAGAAAATGGCCAGGGCAACGTTGATTGCAACTTTTCCACGTAACTAACGTTCCTGTTGTCGTAGTTGAGACTTGCAACACCGCACGACTTGTCCACTCGCTCGGATCGAAATAACAAGAAATCGAGAACGATCTGGAGTAAAAGGTTTCAGGGTTGTCCTATTGAAGCCCCAGACTCCATTTCGACCATCGCTTTCATCTTTGATCGCTTGGTGCGAGCCGGTAGTCGCTTCTCGGGAATCGTTTGCTATTTCGATGATGGAAGCAACGCCTGCGTTGCCAAGGACGGTCAAACGACATTGATACTCGCGCGGGAACATCGGACGCAACAATTATGTTAAATTTATCTCGTAAATAGTGCCTCGCACTCTCAGCTGGCAGTACTGCCCGAATTGTCCGCTTGCTATGACCACAAATAAAATGAATGAGTTCTTTCAAAAAGTCGCGCAAATTTCGACGTTTTAAACGACGCAGGTATTCTCATATTCTTAAGAGGTACCACAAAAAACCGCCACCCGTTTGGATTTCCGGAATCCATCTGTATCGAAAAGGGAAAAAGCATGCTTCACGCCCGAGATCAAGATCTCATTTTTTTTTAAAGGACTGGTTTTCGTCTTTTATCGTTATTTATTTTAGGAGAAAAGTCCGAGTATTGTACTAGACGGAGTGCTCGAATGAGAAATGGAATCCGGAAAGCATCCAATTTTCGAAAATTTGAGGACAAATTATTGAGAGTTTGGCAATAAAATGACACCTTTTGTTTTTGCTTTTTTGCTTTTTCATTGCGCCAAAAAAATCGCTCGATCTTTAGAGATTTGAGGACCATTGTGTACTTGATGATTTTGTTAATTTTTAGTTATTCAAAAAACAAATCAGTCCTCGGCATGCTTCACTCTGATGGGTGGGTTCACCCCGTAAAACCGTTTTTCCGTTGATATAATAAAAAATACGGATCTGATAGTTTCAAATGCTCTACCATGCGAACAAGTTTCAACAAAATCGATGGCGGATTCTTGAAGTCATTTTCCTGGTAACAGTCGATGAGAGAGAATGGACGGTCAAGTGAAAGAATTCGCAAATGTACGGAGGATGAGAGAGATGATAAGTATAATCGAGGAGAAATGAGGAACGAAAGAATATTGAACGACGCAGTAAGATAATAACGAAGGATGAAAGAGCGACGACTATCAGGTGAGGATACCCGAAAAGGCAATTCACGCTCATTCGCTTGTGTTTCGCGCGGCTTCAAACACGCTCTGAACTTGCGCACCCAAGAGTGACGGAAAGCATTAGCAGACGATACGCGAAACGTCATATCGCCCGCGCAAGCGAGACAAATGCCTATCTGCCTTGCTTGTCGTCTGCTACGTGCCCCACGCTCGGATTCGAGGGCCGAGTGGCGTCGTCGATCATGGCGGACTGTAGCCCTACAACAATCCTTCGAACGCCCAAATTATATTGCTTTCCATTCAAAAACTATTTGAAGGAAACAAAAAAGCCTCGACAATTACACGCGGGCTACCTCCCTGAACCCGCCAGTGCCGGGTGCGTCACCTATTATGAATCACCCTGTATACAGCAAACATAATTTTAACATCGAGTGAACAAAATATATACATAATTTTCACGAGTTTAATACGTCAATATTCACAAAAATATACACAATTTCACATCAAGGTTGTGGAAAAAAAAATAATCACGAAACTTTTCACGACGGTATTCTGTAATGCCCCCATGGTAGGGTATCAGAGGTCCCAGGTATGATATACCGCTTATCATCATGAGGACTTAGAGCGATTTTCGTCTCACGAATAGTGTAGACCTTGTGCAACTTCGATCGAATACACGTTTGACTACGCATCATTTCAATGTCTTCCTTCAAACATCGGGCATAATCGTCAAACGTGATTGTCCTCGCCACAACACTGCTCTTGACACCTTTAACTTTTTTCGTGTCCTTCTTACCCTCGACACGTGTCGCATACATTTTCGATCGAAGTCCAATGAACTCGGTCATAATTGCGCCATTGCATTCGTCTTTCATGAGACCGGGTACCTTCTTGTTGACAAGCGGCATATCATACCTATTGTCCGCTGAATAGTCGCTAGTATCAAATTTTTCAATGTCACACTTCATGTCTGCATATACATCTTCGCTCTCAATGGCATATATGAGGCTATCTGTATCGGTATACATCACTTTACATTTATTCCGATACAATGGTACCATATACTCGTGATGAAATCCATACAAGCACGTTTTGGATATGTCGAGTATGCACATACCCACATATATCGGCTTGTTGAACTTCACCTCGAGATTGCGCAATTCTACGGCAACGAGGTTTTCGGAAAAAACGCTTCGGCTGTGGAAGTTTGGCTTCGCAATCATTGCCTCCGCGCCATACCTGCCCTCCCATTTTGTCAAAAGCTTTACATCTACATGATTGCGCACATTCTCCATCGTTTTGCCAAACACAGCATTATTCATCAATTTAAATAAATTCTTTTCAAAATCGTTTTTGGCCAGCGTTCGAAACTGAGTATTTAACTCGATATATGAACGAAGCCATGGGGATTGTGTGAATGGTAATACCCTATGGATTTTCGTGAGGCAAAGTCCATGACGTAAACATTGTTGTAAATTTCTGTAGTGTATGACGTAGCGCTTTTTATCGCAGACGGTTGCTAGCAGCTTTTCCTGCTGCATACCCGGTGGTTTTTCATGTATTGGGCAAAACGGTAGGTCTTTGTGCGCATCATGTAGAGATTGGGGATATTCCAAGTCGACCTCAAGGATGTAGCCTATAGGTGAGTCTAGCGCGATGGATAAAGGATCAAACTTGGACACGTCGTTGACCCATCGAAAATCTGCATATGGCAAGGGTTGACACATTGCCCATCCATACAAATTGTTGACGTCAAAATACATCAAGTATGATGATGCTTTCGATGGATCAAACGATCCTCCATGTATTTATTATTAGCGTGTGCATATCGGTTTGAGCATTGACTGAGACCACCGCGTATACCCCGCTCAACGAATAAAACCATGTCGATGTCAGTTAGTAATTCAAACTTGACATTCGAGTGTTTCAACATTGCATCCCAGGTATACCCCGGCAATGTGTAGTAATACGCGGGATCTAGGCCATAGCTCTCAATGCACGTATTCCGAAAGTTTTCGAAAATATCAGCTAATAACAAGACATCTGTCTTCAAGTACAAATCGCTATAGTCACCCAGCGTTCGAATGGAGAACCGCTCCCAAACGTTCTCCGCATGTGCGTACTCGCTCTCGGATACTGTAGCATCTGTCAGGGAACTATAAAATGCGTCACGTGGTGGTAAGCAAGTGTCGTCCAACCTGCTCACGTTGTCAATATACTCATAAGGGAAGACCCCTTTTCGCGTCAGCAAATTGAAATTGTCCGTCGATAGAGTTGAAAATTGCATGCGTAAAATTTTGAGTTTATCCTCGGTCAAAAATGAGGCTAATTTGTCGAGACTGGTATTGAGGAATTTGTATGAATCGATGAAGCGCAATTGGATTTTCTGTTTAGAATTGTCTGTGATTTGAATGTGCTTCGTGAAGGAGATGTATTTCTCTTTTGTGATTGGAAGCACATCGGTCTTCCCTTCGAACGCTGTGGCTACTTCCTTGATGATAAAATGTGCATCGTAACCCGATAAATTGTGAAAAACTACTGGAATGAAGAATGACTGTTTGTAGTTTAAATTGCAATTAGAATGGGCAGGGCCTCTATAGCGTCCAGTCAGATGGCAATGATCTCGAACGCGTATATCGTCTTGCGCGAATGGTTTCCTGCATATATGACATTGGGTCGCCTTGCGAAAACTTGTCCACTCGCTCGGTGTCAGATAAATCATTGGGACATTGTCGCAGAAAATTTCTTTTATGCGCTATGCTAGATTTTTCAGTTCTTCGACAAACCACGATACACAATCAGCACTGCGACGCGAGTGATATGAAGACAATGAATCATCATACGAATAACGCACGTAATATCCAATACTAAACACTTCATGATGTTGATACATATCTTTCGCTTGAGTCTTCTCATCGGTCTTTGCCAGCACACACTCCAAATCAGCATACACGATGAAAGGATGTCGCTCTTTCCGGCTAAAGTTGGTGAACTGGAGCCACTTGTTGGTGTCATTCGGTAGTCGGATCGCGCAGTCGTTTATTGCTCCACAATCGACCTCGTGCGATTGCAATTTATCCTCGGATCCGAAGTGATGCAAACACCTGCAAAAAAAAAAGATTGATTTTGTTTAATTCGTCTAGCATATATAATTACCTATATATATATATATATTATCGTAACTACATACCGATCACAGATATATTTTTTATGTCCCTTTTTGCTCAGTTGCTTCGTCACGAGCCTCGACAGATTCTTGATCCATACGAAGTGCCCCACATTGTTGTCCTCAGTATATTGCATGTACAGCAAATTGATGTGCTTTTCCTTCTTATTTTGAGTCACGCGTATTGGAACGATGTCCGTTTTGGCGGTGGTGGTGGTGTACACGTTGATGGATAAATTGTTTTGCAGCTCAAATTTTTTTATTTGGTGTATGGTTACCGGGAATTGAATGTCCTGTAGATTCAGTACGCTCGAGTAATGTGGGTAAGATGACGGACGGGCACTGTCTCGTTCGGCTGGGTATAGAGCGGCGACAACTGCCCACGCGAAACATGCGTTATCGTTGGATTTGACGTTAATCACAGCTCTCTTCATCATTATTTCCCGCGGTAATGATATGGAGCACCCAGCACGCATTGGATTATACTTATTCACATTTATCGTGAGGTTAAGTATTTTCCGTAGAGCCCAGCCACTATCTCGTTCTTGAAATTCGTCCAGTAAGGTTAAAGTGGGCTCCATAACGCGTTGCTGGTACCACTCATTCAAATCGTTTGTGTTAAAGAGTTCACAGTTTCGCGTGTTGACACTTTTATTAGCATGTTTGTCTCCACTCGCGAATTCACCATTGAACACTGTATTAACTTTGATACTGTTGTGTTTGCAGATAGTATTTTGCACATGTTGAAGCACTAGGTCACGAGCATCGTTGAGAAATTGCCGTGGTTCGATGTGGTTACGATTGATTATGGAACCGGTCAATATTCGACTATTGAAGGATGTGTCAATCTCTCGCCAGGTTAGCCCATGATGACCGTGTCCTGCACCCGTGTGTATAAAATGATTACGCACAGAATTCCTCAACCCTTCCAGCCGCGCTATTTGGGCTATCAATGACTGTTGAAGTCCAATTGATAGTCGCGGGCGCTTAATCCGGCTTTGCGTTTCCAATTCTTCGATAAACTCAACGCACCGTTGTTCCCACACAGCAAAATCTTCGAATGAACTTAGGAGCGCGGCTTGGTCGTGCAAGATTTGTTCTGACTTCTCCGCGTCGCCCTCCATATTTGATGAAACGAAGCTTCCGAAAAGAGATGATGTTCACTAACTGACTGCTCGATCCAAAGTGCGAACACTTTTGAGCGCAGCAGATCATTAAAAATGGTTTTCCCCTTTAGACATTTTTCGTCTTTCCCTACCATCTCGGAAAATATCACCAACCCCCGAGAATTTTCTAATATCACATTGGATTGCCGGGAAAAATAAAAGAGCATCTCAGTCGAGATGCGTGTAGTGAAAAAAAAAATTTATGGGCTCTCCATCGGCGCGCAAGTGGTCCACGGTCGAAGCCTAAAAAAGGTCTTTATAAATAGATCTCCGAAAGTCTAAAGTTTTTCAAAATAAACACCCCGTTATCATATATATGCTCGGAATAGCGGAGCAATAAAAAAAATTCTAATAGCTTGGAGAGTGGTGTTAACGAAGAAAAAAAATCCTTAACCATGGGGCTAACTTGTCCAGACCTGCATGATCTCAAGTGTCGGCATCAAGGTTTGACGTTGCACTCTTTGTATATATCATCATTCAGAGATGAAAAACTAAAGCCCTGTAAAATGGAAATGCATTTTTTTTCCCCGGATCGCTGTCTTCATCGCATGCTGTCGTAAAATTTTATGGGTTTTCAAGTGTGGACCTATGGAATGATGAGGCCCGAGTTACACATGCGAAGCGAGAGGGTATGACGGTCCCTAGCGCTCGACGTAAGAAAAAAAAGAGTCGTCAAATTTGAGACTTTCGGACGAGGTGGTTGAAACGTTGCAGTGTATAACAGTGTCTCGGAGCCTCCGTCACACACACACACACACACACACACACACGCACACACGCACACACGCACACACGCACGCACGCACGCACGCACGCACGCACGCACGCACGCACGCACGCACGCACGCACGCACGCACGCACGCACGCACGCACGCACGCACGCACGCACGCACGCACGCACGCACGCACGCACGCACGCACGCACGCACGCACGCACGCACGCACGCACGCACGCACGCACGCACGCACGCACGCACGCACGCACGCACGCACGCACGCACGCACGCACGCACGCACGCACGCACGCACGCACGCACGCACGCACACACACACACACACACACACACACACACACACACACACACACACACACACACACACACAGTTGTTGTTGTTGTTTTTTTTTATATTTTATATAGCGAAACTCAAGCGTAATGAAAGTCGTCGGTTTATGGATGTCGTCGAAGATCGTATTATGCATGTCGTCGCAGATTTCTGAACGTCTTCAAACCTCCCATGAATGTCTTTGAAAGTCTCTCAAGCGTCTTCGGACCCCTCATGAATGTATTCAAACGTATCATGAATGTCGTCGGAAGTCCCTTGAACGTCTTCGAATCCCTCGTGAATGTCTTCCAACGTATTATGAATGTCGTCGAAAGTCTCTAGAACTTATTCGAAAGTTTCTTGAACGTCTTCAAACCCTTCGTGAATGTCTTTGAACGTCTCTAAAACATCGTCGATCCTCTCATCGATGTCTTCAAACGTATTATGAATATTGTCAAAGATCTCTTAAATGTCTTTGAAAGTCTCTGAATGCCTTCGTACCTCTCGTGAATGTCTTTAAAAGTCTCTTAAGCGTCTTCGAACCCCACATGAATGTCTTTAAACGTATTACGTACGCCGTCGAAAGTCTCTTGAACGTCTTCAGACCCCTCGTGAATGTCTTCGAATGTCTCTCAAGCGTCTTCGAACCCCAGATGAATGCATTCAAACGTATTATGAATGTCGTCTAAAGTCTCTAAAACGTATTCGAAAGTTTCTTGAACGTCTTCAAACCCATCGTGAATGGCTTTGGAAGTCTCTCAAGCGTCTTCGAACCCCTCATCGATGTGTTCAAACGTATTCCGAATATTGTCGAACATTTCTTGAAAGTGTTTGACAGTCTCTGAAGGTCTTCGCACCTCTCATGAATGTCTGCAAACTTCTTATGAACGTTTTCGAAGGTCTTTTGAATGTTTCACGAACATCTGCAAACGTCTCATGATCGTCGTAGAAAGTCTCTTGAAACTCTTTGAACCCCCTCATGCATGTCCTCAAACGTCTTATGAATGTCGTCGAAAGTCTCTTGAACGTCTTCGAACCCCTCGTGAATGTCTTTGAAAGTCCCTCAAGCGTCTTCGAACCCCCCATTAATGTCTTCAAACGTATTATGAATGTCGTCGAAAGTCTCTTGAACGTAATCGAAAGTTTCTTGAACGTCTTCAAACCCCTCGTGAATGTCTTTGAAAGTCTCTCAAGCGTCTTCGAACCCCTCATCGATGTCTTCAAACGGATTACGAATATTGTCAAAGATCTCTTGAATATCTTCGAAAGTCTCTGAAGGTCTCCGCACCTCTCATGAATGTCTTCAAACTTCTTATGAACGTTCTTGAAAGTCTCTTGAATGTCTCACGAACATCTTCAAACGTCCCATGATCGTCGTAGAAAGTCTCTTTAAACTCTTTGAACCCCTCATGCATGTCTTCAAATGTCTTATGAATGTTTTCGAACGTCTCTTGAATGTCTTCAAACGTATTATGAATGTCTTTGGACAAACCCCTCGTGAATATATTTAAAAGCCTCTCTTAAGCGTCTTCGAACCCCTCATGAATGTCTTCAAACGTATTACGAATGTCGTCGAAGGTTTTTTGAACGTATTCGAAAGTTTCTTGAACGTCTTCAAGACCCTTGTGAATGTCTTTTAAAGTCTCTTAAACGTCTTCGAACCCCTTATCGATGTCTTTAATCGTATTATAAATATCGTCATTGATCTCTTGAACGTCTTCGAAAGTCTCTGAAGGTTTTCGCACCTCTCATGAATGTCTTCAAACGTTTTCGAAAGTCTCTCGAATGTCTCACGAACATCTTTAAGCGTCTCATGAACGTCGTAGCAAGTCTCTTTAAACGCTTTGAACCCTCTCATGCGTGTTTTCAAACGCCTTATGAATGTTTTCGAACGTCTCTTAAATGGCTTCGAACGTCTTATGAATGTCTTGGGAAGTCTCTCTGGAACGTTTTCACGAACCACTATCGAAAATCTTCGAATGCCTCGCAAACTTCCAACAAACGGCTCACGAACATCTAACGAACGTATACTGATGAATGATTTCGATTATCATTGGGCGATTATATTAATTTATTTTCAATCAAATTCCATCGAAAAAAATGAGTTCCACATTCGAAAGTAATATTGTATTCAGTTGCACAATCCGATATCAGGTGATGCTGACATAACTAAGTACGGGGCGAGGAGAATAAAAAGTACATAATGTTACATATCTTTTATTTGCATGAATCTTTATGATTCAGCCACCAATTAAAGAATTTAAATACATTTTGTAAGGCACAACTGTTTTAATGCTTTTCACATCGTAGAGTAAAACTTCCATCTAATTTACTTGAGACATCAATATCGTCAAAGTCTATATTCAACGACTCAATAAATTGCTCATTTTTTATATTTATTATATCAGCTAGCCATTCTCGTTTTTCATGACCCTTAACATATACGATAGGACACGTGTCGTCGTCCGTTGAATCTTCAACTCCAGCTGTTATTGAACCTCAGCCATGCTATATGGAACGTTTTCATATGTCGACTTTAGACCATGATGATTGTGAATCAAGCATGGTGCTTCGTATCTCGCAGATTTTGCTGATCTATGCAATTTTGCGGATAATGTCGATCAATGGACAATATTCAACAACGCGATCACGTAAGATTAAAACAATATGCAGTTGTATTCGGTGGTGAATCTTCTTTGCATTCGAACTCTATTCACACATCTACGGTAGCATGTTTTACAGGCTCGTTCTGATGCGATCAATCATTAATCGCGAGAGGGCCGTTACATTAATACTTGGCGATGGTTAGTAAAGAACGATCACTATTGCAGTCATAATGGTATTTACAAAATTGAGAGTACATATTGAACAAAATTCCGAAACTTTTTTGAAGTCCACATGCGAGTCATCCTGAGAAAAGAATGCTAAATTGAGATAAAGTTTAGCACTTGTGAGTTTGCAGTCGGTTAATAATATAATGTCCTTTGCCATACATTATCTTTTTTACCAGTCTGCACCGCACCAATTACATATTTTGGTTTCTCTAGTTGGGAGGCAGCTTTTACGGTCCATGAATGTTTTGTTGTGCTTTAAAGCGATGGACAGTCGTACACATCCCAAGAGCGAAAACTCATATTCAAGTATCGCACACTTTCCAATGTTCGAAGTAATGATAATTTATTGATCTCATCTAATATCTCAACCGACCTATTACAACAAAGAGGCTGAACCATGGCTGAGTAGGATGGCATTTTTAGAAAAAGCCCCCCTCGTTGTCATTGACTGCTCAAAACAAAACGATTCTCTCAAGTCCTGTCCTGTTGATGTGCGCCTTGAATTTGAATTGAAAAACAATATTCCACCGCAAACTTCAGCGTACTGCATGATCCTCCATGATCGTATTGTCGAGCACAATCCAATGGTGGTGGGGTTAAAAAATTGGTATAAAATCATGCCAATGATTCGCGCCCACTTCGGTCAACATGGAGCTTATCGTCGACGTGCAAGGGTTCAAGAGACCCGTCAACGAATTTGTCCTGAAGGAGATGTCCATCGTCAAACTCCATGAGAAGAACGCTGAACCGCTGACATTCTTCTTCGATGCACCATTCGCCTGGGACGCTTTACCGGCCAAGTACAAAATGACAAACAAGTGGCTGGAACGCAAATATCATGGAATACGATGGGAACACAGCGGTATACCATACGAGGCAGCTAGAACGACAATTCGAGGAATCTTAGAAGTAGCTCCTACGATCTATGCCAAGGGATTCGAGAAGTGCTCATGGCTATCGAGATTCACGGATTCAGCAATAAAAGTCATCGATCTGGAGACTCTGGACTGTCCATCGCTGCAGAAGTTGCCGAAAATCGCAAACGTTAAATGTCCCCATCATTCCTTCAATACAAAATACAATTGCGCCAAAGCGAATGTAAAGTCGTTGAAAAGCTGGCTCTCTGTGTACGAAGCGTTGTGTGAGCGAGGGATTTTTTTAAATGAATAAAAACATTATGATCATATATCGTTCTCCATTTATTTCCTATATCTACGGCAAATACAGTTTGACGACAATTTTTTTTTCTTACATTATATTCGATGAAAAAGTTTTTTGTACATTTTTACATAGCATCAAGCGTTGAAAACTCTACGATGATGACTGTGATGCAAACAGTCGTTGCACTCTATGATGGTGACGATGCCAGCTGCCGCTGAACTCGTTGTTTCCACCGGGCCTTCACGAGCGTTCTTTTCCACCTTACTCAAACTCGAGCGTCGAAAACTCTACGATGATGATGACTGTGATGCAAACAGTCCTTGCACTCTATGATGGTGACGATGCCAGCTGCCGCTGAACTCGTTGTTTCCACCGGGCCTTCACGAGCGTTCTTTTCCACCTTACTCAGACTCGAGCGTCGAAAACTCTACGATGATGATGACTGTTATGCAAACAGTCCTTGCACTCTATGATGGTGACGATGCCAGCGGCCGCTCAACTCGTTGTTTCCACTGTGCCTTCACGAGCGTTCTTTTCCACCATACTCAGACTCGATGGAACTCGACGCTGTTGTATTTTCCACCAATGTACTTCATGTAGAGTTGAGCATTGCGCGCCAGTTGCAGCATACTCTCGAACATTTTCAGATCTTGATCGAAGGCCTTTACCAGCCGCGCTAGCAAGAAGACGGCAAACTCATTTGCAACGTCCATGATGCAGCGTTTTCCAAACTTGGTCTGTACAGCTCTCATGGCCGTGATTTGATAATCCGAATGGACGTTGAGTTCTGACAGCTTCTTCGTTGGGAGGAATTCCGCCATCAGGCTGACTTTGTTGATATTTGAGAGATCCATTTTCACTCTTTTTCAAAGTTCTTTTCGGGAACCCCGCACGTAGAGAATTTCTCCCTCGCAACACTTTTCACAGTCCCGACGTTGGGGTGGAGGACCATCAATGTGATCCTTCATCTGTGGCGTATTATAATGCTCCATGCATGGAAGATACGATATCACTTCACTATCGTTCCGATGATGCTCCGGCAAACGATCCCACAGTAAACCAATAAAGTTACCCTAATACTTTAGGAGCAAGACCTTTGGAACCTGTTCGAGCTCGTTTTTGGTCGAGTCCAGGGGGTGCTTGGCCGGATGCACTGCGTACATACTCGCACATGTGAACATCTTGACGTAATCTTGTGGAATGAAACCTCGACGGGTTGAAACTTGTTGTGGAATAACGCTGCAGCTGCATGCAATAAATAAAGCATTTTATGGGCTTTGAAGGGTAACCCTTCATATGGGAAATATCAATGTGAATAAACTCTATCCTCTACGCTTAAGAGTAGAAAAATACATGTTTCGCTTCATAGAAACGACCGTAAAAAATGTTATAATTGATCTATAGCGTCGAGAATATCTGTCATTCTCAGAACATTTATTATCCAAATGTAAACAAAAAAATTATCAATATTACTGTCATCCGAAAAACGCGAGTAGAGGAACTAGAGCGGTTCTAACGCAGGGATCTCAGGGGGAACGGGGCGGGGGAGTCGAGCGCGGGGAAGCCGTGGTATGCGTGGAGTTGGGGGGGGGATCCTGCAGGCGGCAGCCGAGCGCCGGGTTCCGGCGGAGGGACAGGGGAGGGGTGTTAGAGAGTGGGGAGGCTAGTTTTTGGTGACGATATATTCCAGGCGATAGCTGGACCCGCGCGCGCGCGTGTGTGTGTGTGTGTGTGTGTGTGTGTGTGTGTGTGTGTGTGTGTGTGTGTGTGTGTGCGTGCGTGCGTGTGTGTGTGTGTGTGTGTGTGGGTGTGTGTGTGTTTGTGTAGTGTGTTTGTGTAGTGTGTGTGTGTGTGTTGTGTGTGTTTTTTCCACCCGGACTATCCCACCCCCACGGGGTGAGACCTTCCTCCTCCATACGATCGGCGCGCCGTAACCCTCACGCGCTTGCTCTAGCGGTAAACACGTCCTCGGTATATGCGGAAACCATCAACAGTCGGTTTAATTGGAAAAACCGGTCGAAAACACCCCTACTTAGCTACGATCTCCCGAAACGGGCCCCAAAATCCCCACCCCTCCGACACCGCAGACTCCCCAACCACTTATTCCCCATACATGTCACAGCAACGCAACCGCGACTGCCAGACACCCCCACCACACGCCCCCGCACGATACCCAACACTTCACACCTGTGATGTCACCGTCGTCTCTCGCTATATGTACATGTCTACACAGACAACCTTTTGTGAATTTAAACATGCAGGCAGCACGACCCGATTCGTGAACAACTATTTATTTTTGTTAATAAACAAAAACCGTCACCGGGATGAAACATAGGTGGATCGATTCGTCTTATTATAAAGAATAAGCAGCTAAATCGAAAAGTAGCTGCTGTCATGCAGGTTGGCAGCAAACGCCGTTTTGTGGAATTTATCGTGCGGTCACATAGTGGGGATTTCGGCCGAAGTGCGGCCGAAATTCGAGAATGTGATTTTTCTTAAGTGTATGACTAATGGGGAAGGGTCAGCTGAGGAATATCCCCTCTATTCAAAATCTTTGAACCCAACCCCCGACGACTTCTGGTTGCCGAGGTATTTCAGTGTAAAATTTATCCTCTGCAACGGCACATGCTCGACGCGCGCGTCTACGAAATTCATTACAAAGTTCGACGTAATATTTACGCGAAGTTACAATCACAAAAAATATTGAAAATATGGCTGAGGTTCCTGGAGGTATGTAGAATATTGGTGGGTATTTTACTTTTTCTAAAAAACTTTCGCTCTGTTTGTTTATTACATATAACAATACATCGAAAAAGTGCCTGTTTATTTGAAAGAAAAGTGACGATACACAGACGAAAAGTACCTAATCCCGCGGAATCCCGCGATAATTCTTCGGAAATGATTCTGAAAGAGCTAGCGACCAGTTTTGACCGGGTTAGATGTAACGTATTTTATTAGATCAGCGTGTGCGCTCAGCAAAAGCCTCTGGCTCTGGCGCCGTGTGCATCGTGCGTCGATGCTACCTGCCTACCTGCTCGGGCGCGCAACTGCAGGTCAGCTAGAACCTACATTGTGTCTCTTCTGGGAACGGATTACTGGGGGGTGAGGGACAGTTCGTATAATTTTAGCGTTTGAATAACAAAAGACTGTCCTTTTCTCCAAAATGTGTTTATGTGAAATTTTCTCAACAAGGCGCGTTCGAAAATTCGAAAGCATATTAAAATGTAAATAATATTTTATACACCTTATTTTCATCTCTAATCAAATATTGATTAAAAAACTATATATGATGTACTCTGCAGACAGAACTCCATAAGAGATGTTATTTTAACATAGCAAATAACTGTAATTAGATATGTATCCGTTTTTTTTTCAAAGGATCTCAGGCTCAGGTCGTCGTTTTGACGCGGAAAAAATATTTTCCATACTGCGTAACTGCATGTCATTTGAGTTCAATTGTCAATTGAAAAGTTTGGAGCATGAACTGCCGAGAGAAGCTGATTGTCCTGTGCAAATACAATTTACCGCAAGATCGCAGTTACCGAAATTGTTCTTTACAATGCGAACCAAGTGGAAGGAGGCGAGAGGCAATGACAAATATTTTGACGAAAAAAATGAAAATTGGGTAAACGTTGACTTTTCATTCCCCGTTCGCACAATATACCAATCAGGAGCTTACGGAACCGAAGACTCATCTTTAAAAGACTGTTCTTCTAATGAATCATATGGGAAAATCCAAGGCCCTCATCATCTCGATTCTGCCGACCAATTAGACTGCAGTTCGTTCATGAAACTACTGAAGTGGCTGTAAATAAAAAAAATACATCGATGATCAAATAGCTTTGCTGGAACCATTCACAATGGTTGCAGATGCCTCTGTAATCACGATAAATTACAAAATGCTGTTAATGATGATAGATGGTAAGGTGTGCAACGTTGTGACATCGATAACTTCAGCGTTAAGGTGTAACTTGTGTAGTGCAACATCAAAGGACTTCAAAGATATCGATGAAATTCTGAAACTGCCATTAATCGAGTCGAATTTGAGTTACGGTATGTCAACACTACACGCGTGGATCCGTATGTTCGAGTGTTTACTACATATTTCTTACAAATTACACCTCAAAAATGGCAAGCCCGTACGGAGAGTGAAAAGGCATCAGTTAAGGGACGAAAATCTGATATCCAAAACGGGTTGAGATCGAGCTTGGGACTTGTGGTAGATCGACCAAAACCGGATAATGGTAGCAGTTATGATGGTAATACAGCCAGGCCTTTTTTCGAAAATTCACTGAAAGTTTCACTGATAACTGGAGTAAATGAACGGTTAATGGAGAAATTTCGCGCGATTCTACAGGTGATATCCAGTGGAAGAAATATCGATGTGGAAAAGTACAAGGAATATGCATTGGAAACAGCAAGGATGTATGTAGCCGAATACCGGTGGTATAATATGCCAACAGCGGTGCATAAGCTGTTGATGCACGGTTCACAAATAATAGCTTCCGCATCTTTGCCAATCGGTCAGCTATCAGAGGAGGCCCAGGAAGCCCGGAATAAAGATATAAAAAAATATCGAGAGGGATTCTCTCGCAAATGCTCGCGAGAAAGAACGATGCAAGATGTCCTGAACTGGTTGCTGGTATCCTCAGATCCATATATCTCAAGTGTAAGGGAACTTCCAGCGAAGAAGCACCAAAAACTATCGACTGATGCTCTGCGCCTGATATCCTGTATCAGTAGATGTACTAGAGCGGTTCTAACGCAGGGATCTCAGGGGGGAGCGGGGCGGCGGGGTCCAGCGCGGGGAAGCCAAGTGCCTGGTGGAGGGGGGGTCCAGCGCGGGGACGTGACGTCAGAGGCATCTCAGGGGGGAGCGGGGCGGCGGGGTCCAGCGCGGGGAAGCCAAATGCCTGGCGGAGGGGGGGGGGTCCAGCGCGGGGACGTGACGTCAGGGGTCTCTGTGGAGGGGGTAGCCATGTGGTCCGAAGAGTGACTGTCGGGAGGGGCAAGCCGTCGTCGACGAGTGTTTTGTGGGGGCGGGGGTCAGGTAGTGGTGAGTGACCGTTGGAAACCCATAAATCTCCTAATTGATTATAGACATAAAAAAGATTAGCATCGATGCAGTGTTTTTCTTTCTACACTATTTAGTCCGTGTGAAAATAAAACACACACACACACACACACACACACACACACACACACACACACACACACACACACACACACACACACACACACACACACACATACACACACACACGATGTGTACATGTAATGGTCATATATGGGTAGGCAAATTTCGTTAATTTGAAGCGATACATGAAGAGGACGGCTTTTTTCCCTTAACTATCCCTGTGGGGTAGGCATCTGCTGTCCAGAAAAGTGTGCACTCGTGGAGGTGAAAGCTAGCCAGGCTCGCCAATCATTGACTTTCGCGATCTCTACAGAACAGCGTCTAGGTCATGGAGACTGAACTTGCGTATTATACAGAGCATCATAGAGTTTTCAATATATGTTGCCGCATGTTCCAGTATGTATGAAGTCTGTCACGAATCATAGGGCTCTTCGCAGAGCAACATCAAACCTATTCAAGTGATACTTGAAGCTTTACAATACTTACCAAATCAGCCATATTCTTAAGGCATATTTTTCCACGTCGACGTTCGAAGCCACCCTCCGAGCATAGGGAACATTTTGAAAAAAAAACATTCCGCTCAAGTAATGTCTTGACTATCCGAAACACATATACGAAAACGAGGTATTTATTACAATTTTTTTGCCTTTTATTTAAATTTATTTTATTTTATTTTTATTTTATTTATTTATTTATTCATTTTTTTGCTCCCGTTGAACCCCGACCGGCTCGTTCTGGGTATGAATTTATTCTTCATGCTTTCTGCGATAAAAGATATCAACGTGATATTAAAAAAATCTGATGGAGGTGATTCTATTACATTTTCCGAGCTAGAAGGGAACGACAAAAATATTTTCTGATGGGAGACCGTTTTTAATCATCGGCAGCGCTCAAAAGTGGTCACACTTTGAATGAAACAGTGAGTTAACATATCTCTCTGGGAAGACTTTTCAACTCGTTAATATGGAGAACAACAATAAACCATCAGAAGAAATCTTGCACAACCAAGCCACGCTCTTAAGTTCGATCGACGACTCTGCTGTGTGAAGGCAACAGATCGTCGAGTTCATCGAAGTACTGAAGACGCAAAGCCGAATTAAGCGCCAACGATTATCAACTAAACATCAATAGTCATTGATAGGCCAAATACCGCATCTGGAAGGATTGAAGTATTCCATGTACAGGCATTTTATATGCATGGGTGTAGGACACATGATGATGGGTTAATGTGGCGAGAACTCGACTTGAACGCGTGATGGCCTATACTTTAACCCCGGCTCGATGAATTTCAACAACGTGGAAGTGGTTGAGCTTTACGAAAAATACGTAATCTTACAATAAATGTGAATAAGTATAAATCAATACGCGTTGAATGTTATATCCCATTGCCGCGGGAAATAATGATTATGAGGGCTGCGATTAATGTGCAATCAAGAGATAATACACGGTTCGCATGGGTGACAGTCACAGCTTTATACCCAGCTGAACGAAACAGTGACCACGGATCTTCTTACATGCATTATTCAACGGTATTGAATCTATCGAATATTGGATTCCCAGTAACTATAGGTCAAATTAAAAATTAAAAAATTGTGCTTCAAAACAATTTATCCATCAATGTGTCTACCACCGAAGAAGACATTGCTCCGATACGCGAGGCTCAACATAAGAAAAAGAAAAGCTTATCAATTTGCTATACATACAAGATACCGAAGATAACAATGTATAACATATCACATAGATAAAGAACCTATCAAGCCTCGTGAGCGCAGAACAGAGGCAGCCATTAAAAAATATATATATGCCATCGGTGTGTGAAGTTAACACAATTACTATACCGTCATATGTGCTAGACGAATTAAACAACGATCCAGTATTTCGCAGGTGTCTGCATTACTTTAGATCAACGGATAAACTACAATCGCATAAGATCGATTATGGAGCAATAAAGCACTGCGCCATCCGACTATCAGATGATACTAATAAGTGGTTCCAAATCATCAACTCCAATCGGAAAGCAATACATCCATTCACTGTAGATGCTTATTTGGAGTGTTTTTTTTTTTACTAATTATAGAGAGAAGATGAGAGTGTGCAAAGACTGATGGCGAGAACGTAGCAGAGGATATGTATCAATATCATGAAGCATCTACTATTGATTACCACATGTGTTTTTCATATGATGAATCGCTATCATAGTATCGATCACATCACAGCGTCGATTTCATATCATAGTTCGTGACAGAACTGGAAAAACTGTGCATAAAATACATTTTCTACGAAAATTGATGCTCGTCATGAGTTAATTCTGATACCTTCACGCTATGGCAATAATTGTGCATTCAGTCATCATCAACCACTAGAGGTAGAAGTTGAATTACGCAAGATACAATGGCATATGCCCCAAATAATTCTAGATGAGATCAATAAATTATCATTACTTCGAACATTGGAAAGTTGGCGATACTAGAATATGAGTTTTCGCTCTTGGGATCTATACGACTGTCCATCGCTTCAAAGCACAACGAAACATCCATGGACCGTAAAAGCTGCCTCCCAAGTAGAGCAACCAAAATAGGTAATTGGTGCGGTGCAGACTGGTAAAAAGATAATGTATGGTAAAGGACATTATATTATTCACCGACTGCAAAATCACAAGTGCTAAACTTTATCTCAATTCAGCATTCTTTTCTCAAGATGATTCGAATTAGGACTTCAAAAAAGTTTCGACATTTTGTTCAATATGTACTCTCGATTTTGTAAATACCATTGTGACTGCAATAGTGATCGTTCTTTACTAACCATCGCCAAGTCTTAATGTAACGGCCCTCCCACGGTTAATGATTGATCACATCAGAACGAGCCTGTAAAGAAGATGCTACCGTAGATGTGTGAATAGAGTTCGAATGCAAAGAAGATTCACCACTCAATACAACTGCATATTGTTTGAATCTTACATGATCGCATTGTTGAATATTGTCCATTGACCGACATTATCCATAAAATTGCATGGATCGGTAAAATCTGCGATATACGAAGCATCATGGTTGATTCGCAATCATCATGGTCTAAAGTGGGCATATGGAAACGTTCCATATAGCATGGCTGAAGGTTCAATAACAGCTGAAGTTGAAGGTTCAACGGACGGCGATATGTGTCCTATCGTATATGTTGAGGGTCATGAAAAACAAGAATGGCTAGCTGATATAATAAATATGAAAAATGAGCTATTTATTGAGTCGTTGAATATAGACTTTGACGATATGGATGTCTCAAGTAAATTAGATGGAAGTTTTACTCTACGATGTGAAAAGCATAAAAACAGGTGTGTCTTACAAAATGTATTTAAAATATTCAATGGGTGGCTGAATCATAAAGATTCATGCAAACAAGAGAAATGTAACATTATGTACTTTTTATTCTCCTCACCCCGTACTTAGTTATGTCCGCAACACCTGATATCGGATTGTGCAACTGAATACAATATTACTTTCAAATGTGAAACTCATTTTTTTTTGTATGGAATTTGATTGAAAATAATTTAATATAATCGCCCAATGATAATCGAAGACATTTATCAGTATACGTTCGGTAGATCTTCGTGAACCGTTTGTTGGAAGTTTGCGAGGCATTCGAAGATTTTCGATAGTCGTTCGTGAAACGTTTCATAGACTTCCGAAGACATTCATAAGACGTTCGAAGCCATTTAAGTGACGTTAGAAAACATTCACAAGGCGTTTGAAGACACGCATGAAGGGTTCAAAGGGTTTCAAGAGACTTTCTACGACGCTCATGAGGCGTTTAAAGATCTTCGTGAGACATTCAAGAGACTTTCAAAAACGTTCATAAGACGTTTGAAGACATTCATGCGAGGTGCGAATACCTTCGGAGACTTTCGAAGACGTTCAAGAGATCTGCGACGATATTTATAATACGTTTAAAGACATCGATGAGGGGTTCGAAGACGTTTAAGAGACTTTAAAAGACATTCACAAGGGGTTTTAAGACGTTCAAGAAACATTCGAATACGTTCAAGAGACTTTCGACGACATTCATAACACGTTTGAAGACATTCATGAGGGATTCGAAGACGCTTAAGAAAGGCTTTCAAAGACATTCACGAGAGGTTTGTTCAAAACACATTCATAATACGTTTAAAGACATTCAAGAGACGTTCGAAAACATTCATAAGACGTTTGAAGACACGCATGAAGGGTTCAAAGGGTTTCAAGAGACTTTCTACGACGATCATGAGACGTTTGAAGATGTTCGTGAGACATTCAAGAGACTTTCGAAAACGTTCATAAGAAGTTTGAAAACATTCATGAGAGGTGCGAAGACCTTCAGAGGCTTTCGAAGACATTCAAGAGATCTTTGACAATATTTATAATACGTTTGAAGACATCGATGAGGGGTTCGACGGCGCTTCAGAGACTTTCAAAGACATTCACGAGGAGTTTGAAGATGTTCAAGAAACTTTCGAATACGTTCTAAAGACTTTCGACGACATTCATAATACGTTTGAAGACATTCATGGGGGTTCGAGGACGCTTGAGAGACTTTCAAAGACATTCACGAGGGGTTCGAAGACGTTCAAGAGACTTTCGACGACATTCATAAGACGTTTGAAGACTTGCATAAGGCCTTCAAAGAGTTTCAAGATACTTTCTACGACGATCATGAGACGTATGAAGATGTTCGTGAGACATTCAAAAGACTTTCGAAAACGTTCATAAGAAGTTTGAAGACATTCAAAAGAAGTGCGAGGACCTTCAGAGACTTTCGAAGACATTCAAGAGATCTTTAACGATATTCATAATACGTTTGACGATATCGATGAGGGGTTCGATGACATTTTAGAGACTTTCAAAGACATTCACGAGGGGTTTTGAAGACGTTCAAGAAACTTTCGAATACGTTCAAGAGACTTTCGACGACATTCATAATACGTTTGATTACATTCATGAGCGGTTCGAAGACGCTTGAGACACTTTCAAAGACATTCCCGAGGGGTTCGAAGACGTTCAATAAACTTTCGACGGCGTACATAATACGTTTAAAGACATTCATGTGGGGTTCCAAGACGCTTGAGAGACTTTCAAAGACATTCACGAGAGGTGCGAAGACATTCAGAGACTTTCGAAGATATTCAAAAGTGCTTTGACAATATTCATAATACGTTTGAAGACATCGATGAGGGGATCGACGATGTTTTAGAGACTTTCAAAGACATTCACGAACGGTTTAAAGACGTTTAAATAACTTTCGAATACGTTCTAGAGACTTTCGACGACATTCATAATACGTTTGAAGACATTCGTGAGGGGTTCGAAGACGCTTGAGAGACTTTCAAAGACATTCACGAGGGGTTCGAAGACGTTCAAGAGACTTTCGACGACATTCATAAGACGTTTGAAAATGTTCGTGAGACATTCAAAAGACTTTCGAAAACGTTCATAAGAAGTTTGAAGACATTTATAAGAGGTACGAAGACCTTCAGAGACTTTCGAAGACATTCAAGAGATATTTAACGATATACATAATACGTTTGAAGACATCAATGAGGGGTTCGACGACGTTTTAGAGACTTTCAAAGACATTCACGAGGGGTTTGAAGACGTTCAAGAAACTTTCAAATACGTTCAAGAGACCTTCGACGACATTCATAATACGTTTTAAGACATGCATGAGGCCTCCAAAGAGTTTCAAGAGACTTTCGACGACGACCATGAGACGTATGAAGATGTTCGTGAGACACTCAAAAGGCTTTCGAAAACGTTCATAAGAAGTTTGAAGACATTCATGAGACGTGCGAAGACCTTCAGAGACTTTCGAAGACATTCAAGAGATCTTTGACGATATTCATAATACGTTTGACGATATCGATAGGGGAGTTCGACGACGTTTTAGAGACTTTCAAAGACATTCACGAGGGGTTTAAAGATGTTTAAGAAACTTTCGAATACGTTCAAGAGACTTCCGACGACATTCATAATACGTTTGAAGACATTCATGTGGGGTTCGAAGACGCTTGAGAGACTTTCAAAGACATCCACGAGGGGTTCGAAGACGTTTAAGAGACTTTTGACGGCGTACATAAGACGTTTGAAGACATGCATGAGGCCTTCAAAGAGTTTCGAGAGACTTTCTACGACGATCATGAGACGTATGAAGATGTTCGTGAGACATTCAAAAGACTTTCGAAAACGTTCATAAGAAGTTTGAAGACATTCATATCAGGTGCGAAGACCTTCAGAGACTTTCGAAGACATTCAAGAGGTCTTTAACGATATTCATCATACGTTTAACGACATCGATGAGGGGTTCGACGATGTTTTAGAGACTTTCAAAGACATTCACGAGGGGTTTGAAGACGTTCAAGATACTTTCGAATACGTTCGAGAGACTTTCGACGACATTCATAATACGTTTGAAGACATTCATGAGGGGTTCGAAGACGCTTGAGAGATTTTCAAAGACATCCACGAGGGGTTCGAAGACGTTCAAGAGACTTTCGACGGCGTACATAATACGTTTGAAGACATTCATGTGGGGTTCGAAGACGCTTAAGCGACTTACAAAGACATTCACGGGAGGTTTAAAGCCGTTCAAGAGGCTTTCGAAGACGTTCAGAAATCTTCGACAACATGCATAATACGATCTTAGACGACATCCATAAACCGAAGACTTTCATGGCGTTTCAGTTTCGCTGGAATTGTTTCGGTTCGTTTGGGATTTTCACAGTTTTGGTGGAACGTGTTTGAGTTTGTCTGGGTGCGCACCCAAAACTGTGAAAATCCCAAACGAACCGAAACAATTCCAGCGAAACTGAAACGCCATGAAAGTCTTCGGTTTATGGATGTCGTCTAAGATCGTATTATGCATGTTGTCGAAGATTTCTGAACGTCTTCGAAAGCCTCTTGAACGGCTTTAAACCTCCCGTGAATGTCTTTGTAAGTCGCTTAAGCGTCTTCGAACCCCACATGAATGCCTTCAAACGTATTATGTACGCCGTCAAAAGTCTCTTGAACGTCTTCGAACCCCTCGTGGATGTCTTTTAAAATCTCTCAAGCGTCTTCGAACCCCTCATGAATGTCTTCAAACGTATTATGAATGTCGTCGAAAGTCTCTCGAACGTATTCGAAAGTTTCATGAACGTCTTCAAACCCCTCGTGAATGTCTTTGAAAGTCTCTAAAACATCGTCGAACCCCTCATCGATGTCGTTAAACGTATGATGAATATCGTTAAAGATCTCTTGAATGTCTTCGAAAGTCTCTGAAGGTCGTCGCACCTGTTATGAATGTCTTCAAACTTCTTATGAACGTTTTCGAAAGTCTTTTGAATGTCTCACGAACATCTTCATACGTCTCATGATCGTCGTAGAAAGTCTCTCGAAACTCTTTGAAGGCCTCATGCATGTCTTCAAACGTCTTATGTACGCCGTCAAAAGTCTCTTAAACGTCTTCGAACCCCTCGTGGATGTCTTTGAAAGTCTCTCAAGCGTCTTCGAACCCCACATGAATGTCTTCAAACGTATTATGAATGTCGTCGGAAGTCTCTTGAACGTATTCGAAAGTTTCTTACACATCTTTAAACCCCTCGTGAATGTCTTTGAAAGTATCTAAAACGTCGTCGAACTCCCCTATCGATATCGTCAAACGTATTATGAATATCGTCAAAGATCTCTTGAATGTCTTCGAAAGTCTCTGAAGGTCTTCGCACCTCTCATGAATGTCTTCAAACTTCTTATGAACGTTTTCGAAAGCCTTTTGAGTGTCTCACGAACATCTTCATACGTCTCATGGTCGTCGTCGAAAGTCTCTTGAAACTCTTTGGAGGCCTCATGCATGTCTTAAAACGTATTATGAATGTCGTCGAAGGTCTCTTGAACGTATTTGAAAGTTTCTTGAACGTCTTCAAACCCCTCGTGAATGTCTTTGAAAGTCTCTAAAACGTCGTCGAACCCCTCATTGATGTCTTCAAACGTATTATGTATATCGTTAAATATCTCTTGAATGTCTTCGAAAGTCTCTGAAGGTCTTCGTACCTCTTATAAATGTCTTCAAACTTCTTATGAACGTTTTCGAAAGTCTTTTGAATGTCTCACGAACATTTTCAAACGTCTCATGATCGTCGTAGAAAGTCTCTTGAAACTCTTTGGAGGCCTCATGCAGGTCTTCAAACGTCTTATGAATGTCGTCGAAAGTCTCTTGAACGTCTTCGAACCCCTAGTGAATGTCTTTCAAAGTCTCTCAAGCGTCTTCGAACCCCTCACGAATGTCTTCAAACGTATTATGAATGTCGTCGAAAGTCTCTAGAACGTATTCGAAAGTTATTTAAACGTCTTTAAACCGTTCGTGAATGTCTTTGAAAGTCTCTAAAACATCGTCGATCCCCTCATCGATGTCTTCAAACGTATTATGAATATTGTCAAAGCACTTTTGAATATCTTCGAAAGTCTCTGAATGTCTTCGCACCTCTCGTGAATGTCTTTGAAAGTCTCTCAAGCGTCTTGGAACCCCACATGAATGTCTTTAAACGTATTATGTACGCCGTCGAAAGTTTATTGAACGTCTTCGAACCCCTCGGGAATGTCTTTGAAAGTGTCTCAAGCGTCTTCGAACCGCTCATGAATGTAATCAAACGTATTATGAATGTCGTCGAAAGTCTCTTGAACGTATTCGAAAGTTTCTTGAACGTCTTCAAAACCCCTCGTGAATGTCTTTGAAAGTCTCTAAAATGTCATCGAACCCCTCATCGATATCGTCAAACGTATTATGAATATCGTTAAAGATCTCTTGAATGTCTTCGAAAGTCTCTGAAGGTCCTCGCACCTCTTTTGAATGTCTTCAAACTTCTTATGAACGTTTTCGAAAGTCTTTTGAATGTCTCACGAACATCTTCATACGTCTCATGATCGTCGTAGAAAGTATCTTGAAACTCTTTGAAGGCCTTATGCAAGTCTTCAAACGTCTTATGAATGTCGTCGAAAGTCTCTTGAACGTCTTCGAACCTCTCGTGAATGTCTTTGAAAGTCTCTCAAGCGTCCTCGAACCCCCATGAATGTCTTCAAACGTATTATGAATGTCGTCGAAAGTCTCTAGAACGTATTCGAAAGTTTCTTGAACATCTTCAAACTCCTCGTGAATGTCTTTGAAAGTCTCTGAAGCGCCGTCGAACCCCTCATCGATGTCTTCAAACGTATTATAAATATTGTCAAAGATCTCTTGAATGTCTCACGAACATCTTCAAACGTCTCATGATCGTCGTAGAAAGTCTCTTTAAACTCTTTGAACCCCTCATGCGTGTATTCAAACGTCTTATGAATGTTTTCGAACGTCTCTTGAATGTCTTTAAACGTATTATGAATGTGTTTTGAACAAACCTCTCGTGAATGTCTTTGAAAGCCTCTCTTAAGCGTCTTCGAATCCCTCATGAATGTCTTCAAACGTGTTATGAATGTCGTCGAAAGTCTCTTGAACGTATTCGAATGTTTCTTGAACGTCTTAAAACCCCTTGTGAATGTCTTTTAAAGTCTCTTAAACGTCTTCGAACCCCTCATCGATGTCTTTAAACGTATTATAAATATCGTCGCAGATCTCTTGAACGTCTTCGAAAGTCTCCGAAGGTATTCGCACCTCGCATGAATGTCTTCAAACGTCTTATGAACGTTTTTGAAAGTCTCTTGAATGTCTCACGAAGATCTTTAAACGCCTCATGAGCGTCGTAGAAAGTCTCTTGAAACCCTTTGAACCCTTCATGCGTGTCTTCAAACGCCTTGTGAATGTTTTCTAACGTCACTTAAATGGCTTCGAACGTCTTATGAATGTCTTCGGAAGTCTATGAAACGTTTCACGAACGACTATCGAAAATCTTCGAATGCCTCGCAAACTTCCAACAAACGGTTCACGAAGATCTACCGAACGTATACTGATAAATGTCTTCGATTATCATTGGGCGATTATATTAAATTATTTTCAATCAAATTCCATACAAAAAAAATTAGTTTCACATTTGAAAGTAATACTGTATTCAGTTGCACAATCCGATATCAGGTGTTGCGGACATAACTAAGTACGGGGTGAGGAGAATAAAAAGTACATAATGTTACATTTCTCTTGTTTGCATGAATCTTTATGATTCAGCCACCCATTGAATATTTTAAATACATTTTGTAAGACACACCTGTTTTTATGCTTTTCACATCGTAGAGTAAAACTTCCATTTAATTTACTTGAGACATCCATATCGTCAAAGTCTATATTCAACGACTCAATAAATAGCTCATTTTTCATATTTATTATATCAGCTAGCCATTCTTGTTTTTTATGACCCTCAACATATACGATAGGACACATATCGCCGTCCGTTGAACCTTCAACTTCAGCTGTTATTGAACCTTCAGCCATGCTATATGGAACGTTTCCATATGCCCACTTTAGACCATGATGATTGCGAATCAACCATGATGCTTCGTATATCGCAGATTTTTCCGATCCATGCAATTTTATGGATAATGTCGGTCAATGGACAATATTCAACAATGCGATCATGTAAGATTCAAACAATATGCAGTTATATTGAGTGGTGAATCTTCTTTGCATTCAAACTCTATTCACACATCTACGGTAGCATCTTCTTTACAGGCTCGTTCTGATGTGATCAATCATTAACCGTGGGAGGGCCGTTACATTAAGACTTGGCGATGGTTAGTAAAGAACGATCACTATTGCAGTCACAATGGTATTTACAAAATCGAGAGTACATATTGAACAAAATGTCGAAACTTTTTTGAAGTCCTAATTCGAATCATCTTGAGAAAAGAATGCTGAATTGAGATAAAGTTTAGCACTTGTGATTTTGCAGTCGGTGAATAATATAATGTCCTTTACCATACATTATCTTTTTACCAGTCTGCACCGCACCAATTACCTATTTTGGTTGCTCTACTTGGGAGGCAGCTTTTACGGTCCATGGATGTTTCGTTGTGCTTTGAAGCGATGGACAGTCGTATAGATCCCAAGAGCGAAAACTCATATTCAAGTATCGCCAACTTCCCAATGTTCGAAGTAATGATAATTTATTGATCTCATCTAGAATTATTTGGGGCATATGCCATTGTATCTTGCGTAATTCAACTTCTACCTCTAGTGGTTGATGATGACTGAATGCACAATTATTGCCATAGCGTGAAGGTATCAGAATTAACTCATGACGAGCATCAATTTTCGTAGAAAATGTATTTTATGCACAGTTTTTCCAGTTCTGTCACGAACTATGATATGAAATCGACGCTGTGATGTGATCGATACTATGATAGCGATTCATCATATGAAAAACACATGTGGTAATCAATAGTAGATGCTTCATGATATTGATACATATCCTCTGCTACGTTCTCGCCATCAGTCTTTGCACACTCTCATCTTCTCTCTATAATTAGTAAAAAAAAAACACTCCAAATAAGCATCTACAGTGAATGGATGTATTGCTTTCCGATTGGAGTTGATGATTTGGAACCACTTATTAGTATCATCTGATAGTCGGATGGCGCAGTGCTTTATTGCTCCATAATCGATCTTATGTGATTGTAGTTTATCCGTTGATCTAAAGTAATGCAGACACCTGCGAAATACTGGATCGTTGTTTAATTCGTCTAGCACATATGACGGTATAGTAATTGTGTTAACTTCACACACCGATGGCATATATATATTTTTTAATGGCTGCCTCTGTTCTGCGCTCACGAGGCTTGATAGGTTCTTTATCTATGTGATATGTTATACATTGTTATCTTCGGTATCTTGTATGTATAGCAAATTGATATGCTTTTCTTTTTCTTATGTTGAGCCTCGCGTATCGGAGCAATGTCTTCTTCGGTGGTAGACACATTGATGGATAAATTGTTTTGAAGCACAATTTTCTAATTTTTAATTTGACCTATAGTTACTGGGAATCCAATATTCGATAGATTCAATACCGTTGAATAATGCATGTAAGAAGATCCGTGGTCACTGTTTCGTTCAGCTGGGTATAAAGCTGTGACTGTCACCCATGCGAACCGTGTATTATCTCTTGATTGCACATTAATCGCAGCCCTCATAATCATTATTTCCCGCGGCAATGGGATATAACATTCAACGCGTATTGATTTATACTTATTCACATTTATTGTAAGATTACGTATTTTTCGTAAAGCTCAACCACTTCCACGTTGTTGAAATTCATCGAGCCGGGGTTAAAGTATAGGCCATCACGCGTTCAAGTCGAGTTCTCGCCACATTAACCCATCATCGATGTGTCCTACACCCATGCATATAAAATGCCTGTACATGGAATACTTCAATCCTTCCAGATGCGGTATTTGGCCTATCAATGACTATTGATGTTTAGTTGATAATCGTTGGCGCTTAATTCGGCTTTGCGTCTTCAGTACTTCGATGAACTCGACGATCTGTTGCCTCCACACAGCAAAGTCGTCGATCGAACTTAAGAGCGTGGCTTGGTTGTGCAAGATTTCTTCTGATGGTTTATTGTTGTTCTCCATATTAACGAGTTGAAAAGTCTTCCCAGAGAGATATGTTAACTCACTGTTTCATTCAAAGTGTGACCACTTTTGAGCGCTGCCGATGATTAAAAACGGTCTCCCATCAGAAAATATTTTTGTCGTTCCCTTCTAGCTCGGAAAATGTAATAGAATCACCTCCATCAGATTTTTTTAATATCACGTTGATATCTTTTATCGCAGAAAGCATGAAGAATAAATTCATACCCAGAACGAGCCGGTCGGGGTTCAACGGGAGCAAAAAAAATGAATAAATAAATAAATAAAATAAAAATAAAATAAAATAAATATAAATAAAAGGCAAAAAAATTGTAATAAATACCTCGTTTTCGTATATGTGTTTCGGATAGTCAAGACATTACTTGAGCGGAATGTTATTTTTTCAAAATGTTCCCTATGCTCGGAGGGTGGCTTCGAACGTCGACGTGGAAAAATATGCCTTAAGAATATGGCTGATTTGGT
This sequence comes from Ophion ellenae, assembly GCA_963210295.1. Classification (NCBI taxonomy): domain Eukaryota; kingdom Metazoa; phylum Arthropoda; class Insecta; order Hymenoptera; family Ichneumonidae; genus Ophion; species Ophion ellenae. The sequence continues at coordinate 13,051,480 of OY723397.1, forward strand.
AAGTATTGTAAAGCTTCAAGTATCACTTGAATAGGTTTGATGTTGCTCTGCGAAGAGCCCTATGATTCGTGACAGACTTCATACATACTGGAACATGCGGCAACATATATTGAAAACTCTATGATGCTCTGTATAATACGCAAGTTCAGTCTCCATGACCTAGACGCTGTTCTGTAGAGATCGCGAAAGTCAATGATTGGCGAGCCTGGCTAGCTTTCACCTCCACGAGTGCACACTTTTCTGGACAGCAGATGCCTACCCCACAGGGATAGTTAAGGGAAAAAAAGCCGTCCTCTTCATGTATCGCTTCAAATTAACGAAATTTGCCTACCCATATATGACCATTACACATCGTGTGTGTGTGTGTATGTGTGTGTGTGTGTGTGAGTGTGTGTGTGTGTGTGTGTGTGTGTGTTTTATTTTCACACGGACTAAATAGTGTAGAAAGAAAAACACTGCATCGATGCTAATCTTTTTTATGTCTATAATAAATTAGGAGATTTATGGGTTTTCAACGGTCACTCACCACTACCTGACCCCCGCCCCCACAAAACACTCGTCGACGACGGCTTGCCCCTCCCGACAGTCACTCTTCGGACCACATGGCTACCCCCTCCACAGAGACCCCTGACGTCACGTCCCCGCGCTGGACCCCCCCCCCCCCCTCCGCCAGGCACTTGGCTTCCCCGCGCTGGACCCCGCCGCCCCGCTCCCCCCTGTGATGCCACTGACGTCACGTCCCCGCGCTGGACCCCCCCTCCACCAGGCACTTGGCTTCCCCGCGCTGGACCCCGCCGCCCCGCTCCCCCCTGAGATCCCAGCGTTAGAACCGCTCTAGTACATCTACTTGTATCCACGCAGAAGATGATTCAACCGGGGAACTGTCCATATCCGAGAGCGAGGAGTATGACTCCAATTGAGTTTTAATACAATTTTTTTGAATAAAAGTAATTATCTTAATCAATCGTCACCAAAATGTCTCAATTTTTTTTCATAGTCAACCCAAAAACTCCTTCAGTATTTTTCAGCCATTTCCAACCAGTATTTCTAAGAGCGAACGACAATATATCGGCCTCCATTTTGTTTTTGGAAATTTCGATACCAAATTCGTAATCAGCGACCCCAAAAACCACGAAATACCCAATTTGGTACAGTCCTAATCTTTCCCTGAATTATGGCCGCGATTCGGCCGAAATCCCCCACAGTGGTTCAGCACGGCCCGATTTGCGGATAACTATTTATTTTTGTCAATAAACAAAAGCTGTCACCGGGATGAAACATAGAGGGATCGAGTCGGCCAATTATATAGAATAAGCACGTAAATAGAAGAAGTCGCTACTGTCATGCGTGTTAGTAGCAGACAGCCTTTTCGAGACTTTTCGTGCGAGAGAAGAGGCGCGGTGCGCGAGAAACTATTTTTTAATTAATTTCAGAAAGTTGTCAACGGGATAAATTATAGGTCGATCGATTCGTTCTACTAAAAAAGAATAAGTGGCTAAATCGAAAAAGTCGCTGCTGTCATGCGTGTTGGCAGCAGACGAGGTTTAGTGAGATTTTTCGTGCAAGTTAGAAAGACCGATTCGCGAATAACAATTTTTCAGGTAATTGAGAAAAGTCGTCCCCGTGAAGAAACATAGAACGATCGGTTCAGCGTATTACAAAGAATTAGCATGCAAAAAGAAGTGGTCGCTGTTCCATTGCGTGTTGGCAGCAGCCGGCCCTTTATGAATTTTATCGTGACGGTAATGCGACCTGATTCGCAATAAATTGAGATCAATATATTTTTTTTGCGAATACAACATTTTTCAATGCAATGTTACTCACTCATCAACATTGCAAGTGATCTATTAATACAGCAGTTTCGAAAGTAGCTCACTTATGTCGTTCACTGCACAACAATATTTGTTTAAAAAATGTATGATATGCGATAAGTTATTGTATCCTCGACCTAAGCACGACAAGAAACAGCATGTTTTCACGAAGCATTCGACGAGGATAGACGAGACTACCTTCAATGACAACGGGCAGCAAGGCTACCCATACCTACCCATACCTCTGCAAACGAACATTTTCTACGTCGTGTACATTGTCTTTATACCAGAATGAACCCAATCATAATTTTTTGTCGTAGGCGATTATATTCGGATAAAACGTAGCATTATTTTGGGAGAAACGAAAGCATACAGATATGGATTTTTTAAATGCAGCCGACCGGTTGGTTTTCAGTGGCTTGGATTAAAAAACGTGGTGTGTGTTTCGATGTTTGCTTAGAATAAAATCCACCTATGAGGCTTAATCTGGACCGTGAGGTACATCGATATAAGGGTGCGTGTTCCACTGTAAGGGTTAATCATTAATACATTTGTGGTCGGTGAACCGTAAGTGTAAAGGACATATGGCCCATGCCCCAGGTTCAAAAAAGTGAAAACTGAGAAAGCCTGCTCCGTTACGATTTTTTACGCGCGTATATACTGCTTATCCGTCTACACCCATAGCCGGAAAATAATGTAGACAATGTTCGTTTGCAATAGTGGGGGTAGCGTAATAAGGGCAAGAAGGGTGTCTGTTAATGGTGAACAAATACTCGCAACAGTCATAGATGCGACTTGCTGCGTGTTATTATATAAAGTAGCCTTTTCTACGATGTTCGAACGCTTTGTTGAAATCATGCCGTTTCTTTTCGTGTTTTTATTAACAACGCAAAAACATTACGCAATAATATGAATTTTGTTGAACATTTTATGTTATGATAGAGTGAAATGCATTAGTGAGCTACTGTCGAAACTGTCGTATTAATGGATTACATTCGGCGCTACTAAGTGAATCTCATTCTGGCGAACCACACTTCTTCTTGGTAAGTGTGGTGTTAATTTAAATTAGTTCAATAATTGGGCGAAGAGTAAATTGTCAATGATGTAGTGCACTTGCAACATTTTCTCTCGAAGAAAAAGACCGATTGAGATTAGGTTTTTTTAAATGGATCTTTACTCATAAAGTAAAATAATGAAGAGCTTCAACTCTGGCCCCGAAGGTGCAGACGCATGATAAGAAAATGAACATAAATTAATTAACATAAAAATCTATCCGAATAACAGGCCACTCTACTCGCAGGAAACATCTCATAAAAGCTCATCCACTGCCATCACGCATAGCATTAGCCAATTGTACTATTTACCGGGTTATTCTTCACGAATAGATGAATCCATCGATCTACGGTTTATCACGTTTACGACTTCTCTTAATTAATAAAACAATTGTTATTCGAAAAGAAAGCCACTCTACTCGCATGAGAAATCTCATAAAAGGTCGTCTGCTGCCAACACGCATGACAATGGCGTCTTTTTATATTCGCGTGCTCATTTTATATAATTAGCCGAATCGATCCCCCTACGATCGGTCCCGGTGACGGCTATTGTGAATTAAACAAAAAAGTTACCCTTCAAACGGGACGCACTGCTCGTACGATTAAACTTATAAAAGATCGTCTGCTGCCAACCTGCATGACAGCAGCTACTTTTTCGATTTAGCTGCTTATTATTCGTAATGAGACGAATCGATCGACCGATGATATATCCCGGTGACGACCTTTTTTGATTAATTAAAAAATTGTTATTCGCGAATCGAGCCGCCTCCCGCGTACGAAAAATATCAAAAAAGGCCGTCTGCTGCCAACACGCATGACAGTAGCGACTTTTTCTATCTACGTGCTTTTTCTATATGATTGGGCAAATCGATCCCCCTATGTTTTATTCCGGTGACGGCTTTTGTTGATTAACAAAAATAAATTGTAATTCACAAATCGCGCATCACAAAACAAAAATAAATTGTAATTCACAAATCGCGCCTCCTTACTCGCACGAAACATGTCAGAAAAGACCGTCTGCTGCCAACCGGCATGACAGCAGCTACTTTTCCGATTTTGCTACTTATTCTACATAATTGGCCGAATCGATCCACCTATGTTTTATCCCGGTGACGGCTTTTGTTGATTAACAAAAATAAATAGTTATTCGCGTATCGGAACCGTTCTCGACCCTCACCAAATCTCTAGAAGACTCAAAAAAATTTAAACCGATCGACCTACGAGAAAGATTCAATTAACTCCCGAAAAAATCGTCATACTGCGCAACCCAGAGATATAAAGCATCGTTGGATGCTTACTCTGAAATAATGTTTTGTTCCGGTTACCTGCCCAATAATTTATTGTTATGCACATAACAGATTATAATTATCAATAAAAAATAAAACATGAAAAAATCCGCGTATCGGGTCGTGCATCCCGCACGATTAAATTCACAAAAGGTTGTCTGCTGCCAACCTGCATGAAAGCAGCGATCACAACACTGAACACTCATCCGTAGCCCTTCACTACACGAAAATGTTAACTGTCGCTTGACGACAAAAAATCGTCGCACCTGACCGGAGCCAACTGCGAACGATCCAGCACACAAATGCCTATATCATAGGGCAGTGCTGTTTACACGTGTCGTCAAGTCGTGCCCGGTACGGTTAGACGTTTCGGATGTACTCCGGGCACGGATGTACTCCTTGCTCCTCGAGGAATGTGTCACGTATTTTCTTCGGCTCCGCGCGCAGTTGACGCACTTTAGAGTCTCCTTGGCCGGACAGGCATCCCGCAGGTGGTCTTTCGATCCGCAGTGCTGACAGACTTGGTCTGGAGCACTGCAGTTTTTCGCGATGTGGCCGAAGCCACAACACTTGAAACACCGAGCAACGTTAAGATACTCGGCGCTCCTAAATGAGCCCCGAGCGAGGCACACACGCCCTCGCTTGAGAACTCCTACCATGTGCCTCATGGGTAGTTGAACAATCCAATTGTTCAACCCCTGCTCGTTCTTGAATCAGTGGTCAAAGGAGACTTCCTCAGAGAGAACAGCCCCCTCCTCGTTCGAGTGCCTGAGGAGGTTTTTCGTAATGAAATTCTCCTTCAGGTCTTCCTTGAACACATCGGTCTCCACATCATAAATTATTATCGGTGGTTTTTTTCTTAGCGGCAATCACTGCCGCCAGGCTCATGCCGCTAAGGTCTGCACGCGTGCTTACCTTGGCGTCCTCTTTCGAGGCGGCGTTGATCACTTCTTCGACGTTGATCCTTCTTGCGCGTCTGCCCAACAGACGCTACCTTCAGAGTACTTCGGTACTCTTTGAGTGCGCGGAGGACATCTTTTTGGACATCCTCCACGGCTCTGCTGTCTTCGTCACTGGTAGGCCGAACCACCACGGCCACCGTCTTTGGTTGGGCAGATTTTCTCCTCAACGTGACTAGCCCGACCGATGGTACTTGCGCATCACCAGTCGAGCTAGCACTTGCTTTCCCCACGGCAGACGCGTACATCTGCCGAGGTATGACTACCTCCTCCTCCTTTCGGAGCTCCTCCAGCCTCTTTTCAACCTCCTCTGGTACCCAGGTAGGAATTGACGATGAAAAAAGGGCTCGCCGAGCTCTGAAACAAGGCTTACATTTTTTATTCAGGCTGAGCACCAGCCTGATTTCAGGCCTAGCTGAACCTCTGAATGATAACGCGGTTTCAGGCTCTTGCACACAGGCTTGACCAAAAGCTTGTAGAAAAGCCTGTACTAAGCCTGAAACGACGAAACAACAAGGCTGAAAACGAGCCCTAATGAAGCCTTCACGAGCATTTATGACCAGGCTTATCCCAAACTCTTCTCGAGGCTATATGAGGCCTGTTTTTAGTTTTCTATATTCTACATTGGGGTAAATTTAATAAATTTGTAAAGAATTCATTTGATTTATTATATATATTTATTATTTGTTATAAAATATATATAAAAAATATTTTAAAAAACAATACTTTATTTTATTTGTTGTTTATGGGACACGTAATACACAGAGTGTACGCAAACTCTAGAGAGTGAGTATATACGAAACCTGTGTGTGACGAGAAAAATACTTTTTGTGTACCTCATAAATATCGATAAGAGCATATGTTTAAATTTTCTGAGCTGTCTCCTTCACTTTCGTTTTTCGTGCCTTCGCACCCGACAAATAGTTGCTTGTCGCTGTAAGCGCTGATATTTTGGGGTTTGGAAACTTCTCCAGGAGTTCCTCTGTGAAATAAAAAAGTCGTTGATCATAAAAAATCAACACTTTTGTCTAAATAAAGGAAAACTATGAAAAATATCTTACCCTCCATACACTTGAACGCTACCGTTTTATTGTAAGCTCGCTTGGCTCGAATATTTTGCGTCTCTCTTCCTTGACGGCTAAAAAGTAGCTGCATGTCCCGATCAATGGTTCCTCCAATAATTGCGTTGGCGGCCTTCGTAAATTCATAGTACTGAGATAACTGGTTTGTATATTTTTTTTTTCCGTAACAATTCAGGGGGCAGTCATTATTTATTGAATTTATTTAGTGGTTTTATTCATCTATTTATTGCGTTTATTTATTTATTGTAATTATTTTTTTGTTATAATGATTCATTTATTATTATAATCATAATCAATGAAGTAGAGCCATGTAAACGTACGTTTTTCAAGATTTTTTAATCAAGAAATGAAATTTTTTATGTTGATTCGATAAATTTTACCTTTCTTTGTGAACAAATCTTGAAAAAATGTGCATTTACATTACTCTCCCCTCTTGATCAACAACTTCTAATTACAGCTTACTCAAAACGGTATTATATTTAAAAGAAGATTTTATGGTTACTCACCAAAAAAGTTCGTTTTTTCTTCGCTTCTTATTTGATGTCGGCATCGCCCTTACTTGTATCCAAATTATTTTCGAATTTTTCGAAAGCGTCAATTGTTTTTATTGGAAATTCTATGTAAAAAAATTCCATGTACGAATCCCGATCGCCTATGGGTAGCGAGAAGCGGTCCAATTTTTGTTGCGGATCGTAAGTTAAACTCCTCCTCGTATTCATTAGTTTTCTCTCCAGCTTTTCAAAGGCTAAGTCAAGTTTGACACTCAGAAAATCCCCGATGGCACCTGAAATGCAAAAAAAACAACATGATTAATTCCTAAATTATATCTTTTATACAGTATATTTTTATTGGATTTATTATCAAATTTTTGTTATTTTCATGTGATTAATTTTTTTAATTCTTTTCATTTGATTTATTTATCAATGTAAATAATAAATATTCTTTATTTATGATTTATTTACTTATTTATTATATATATTAAAACCTTACTCAAGCCAGGATCTGTAATATGTTGCCGTAGCTTGTGCACGTCGTTTTTTTCTTTGCAGCTATAAGTGGATCCATATCCTGCAACAAATGATAAAAAAAACATTTTTAAAGTGGAATCATAAAAACTAGAAACCTATCAAACCGATGATAAAAAAATTACTCACTTGAACGTGGAGTGAGGTATCCCGATGTATTGCTGTGTTTTTTGGTGTGTATGCATCTTTTTGCACAGTACTTGCAGATTCCTTGTTCTCAATTTCTCTCAGAATCTTTGCCGATAAACCTGGATTAGTTCTCTTCGGAGAGTTTTCACCGGAGCATGTACAGACTTGCTGATTTGTTGCCAAGAGATCTGAATTCGTCGTCTTCGGAGAGTTTTCACCTGAGCCCTCACCGGCTTGCCTTTTTTTTTTTATAGGCGAATTTTTAACACCACCGTTATTTGTGTTGATGAATGAACTGAGCCTTTTTTAAAAATATTTTTTTATTTTCTTTCGTACATCGGTTGTTCATCGTCGCGGCTGTTACTGGAGGAATCATTTTTTGTCATCAATTCTCTAGCTCTTTTTTTTTAAATAACTGTTATTTTGCTCCGAGGACTTTTTATGTCTGTATCTGTGACGATGTTGTTTGCTTGACTGTATGAGCGGTTCAAGCGACTAATTCCATCTTCGTATGACTCTATCAAAAGACAAAAGATAGAAGAAAAATCAAGAATTCACCTGTTTTTTTAAATTCATGTATTAATTTTTTTTTTATTGATTTTTTACCTGCCTAACAAAGAATTTCGAGATTTAAAAAAATCTCCCATCCATTTTGAGGGGCCTTTCTATCTTTTACCCAATCTATGACGGACTTTTGGTCTTTCTTCGGCTCATTCTTCTTCATCATCGCCTTCTATCAACCATGATTTAGGTAATAATACTACCACTTTTTCCCGATTTCGGTCCTTTCTTTGTGAAAATGCCCGACCGAATAATTTTGCCGCTCACACTTGTATCTGGAATTATAAGGGGAAAAAGGTTCGAGTAAAACTTCCATTTGGAAGCACACAACGTAACACTGCACACAGCACACGCGGCACATTTCGAGGTTAGCATCAGTTTGTATGACGCACTAGATTACACATTCGTTTACTTACTGTTACGACCCAGCCTTCACCTTTTTTCTCTCTCTCTTTTTGAAACCACGACGGCAAATACGCACGATAGCAGCACCCTCACTCATCGACCAAAAACCTATATTTCTTTAACGCTAAGCAAGCGATAGCCGAAACGTACCACAAGACCAAAAGCGAAACCGTCGCACGTAGGTCCCCACGCATAAACATAGCCAACGACAGACGAATTTACGAGAGGAGCGTACTCACAGCCTCGGAAGAGAAACCCTGCGCCTAGAGCACTCAAACAGAATGCAGGGACCGAACTACGCCACAATCCTACCTTGTCCTAAGACCCAAACAATCCCACGAGGAAAACTCGCTTGCGTCAGAACACGTCACCCGGTAATATCGCAAGACACACGAACCTCGGTCGCTGAACTCGATCGTCGGATATAGAACAATGGCCGCATTCACCATAGCGATGACCTAATAAGTAGACGAACAAAACTATTCCCACGCATGACGCCGACCTATCACGTAAATCAGCGTACATTTTCACGATTGATTAACCAATCACTAAGAAGCTCTGATCCGAAAATGCATTCCCCCAAAAAAGCTCCTTCCCCTACAACCAGACTTTCCTAATTTTCATATCACGAAGGAGCAGACACTCTGTATTCGAACTCCGGAGTGAACAGTCGACTTACACGGCTAAACCCTTTCGCTCTGTGTTTCCGTGTAATCATTGTACGCGTAACTATCTTTGTACCGAAATTATAAGTTTGTAAGAGTTAAACGTAATAAACGTGAACTACGTGACTTAAGACAAAATCTACGCGTCTGAACATTTATTTGATCTACGATCAATCATCGGGCGGATCCAACTCTCTTACCAGAATCACGCACCTCAAATTCGTCTCAATCCAAATTTTTATTAAACTGTGTTCGGAACTCACGCGGAAGCCAAACAAAGACTCACTGCGCAATCTAATTCAATTCGAACTTTCGCGCTCTAAATCGGCAACCTCGCGAGTCCCACCTAAATCTCCCTCCGAGACGTAACAGTTCAGTATATAATAATACTGGTGGCAGCGGAAAAAAGGCAAAAAAAACTTCAAATAAATTACCCATCAGTTATGAAACTGGTGGCAGCGGAAAAAAAAAACTTTTAATAAATAACCCATCGGTTAATAAAACTGGTGGCAGCGGTACAACCAAGAGACAATTCATCGGCTATAATACTGGTGATAATCAATCCGGTGTCGGTCCGTGAAAGTGAAAGTCCGTGTCGGTGAAAAACGGATCACGAACGCGGAATAAACTATCGTGTAGAAATAAAAAATAAAAAAATGACTTCCGTGTGAAACGAACAAGTGCTCCACACCAACGTCGCACCGAGATCAACACAAGGGACGCAGAGACATAAATTAACGAAGGACGCAAGGCCGGAGAGCAGACCCGAGCCAGCGACGCACACCTAGACTGCAGGTCAAAACACCAGCCGCACCTCACGATAAGTCAAGTAGCCTACCGCCACTTGGCTGCAACCAAACATCATTGGCACGAGCTAGTTACAATATCATCACTGAGTAAGTCATAAACTCATAATGTCTACACCAATCCAGATGGAGACTTCGGAAGCCCATCACCCAGCTCAACAGAGTCAAATCTACACATCACCGACAACGATTCTACCACCAAATTCGCGAAACTATTATCAAGCGTCTTTCGAAACGAATATATATCCACAACACGCTCATTATCGAGATTTCACAAGATATTTAGCCTAGTTCGATGGGACGCCTGAAACATGCTCGTTAAACAATTTTTTGAGCTATTGTGATAACGCCAATGAATTCATCCCAGCTGTAGGCGAACGATTAATAGTCACACTCTTAAAGAGTAAATGCAAAGAAATCGCTTGTGATAGTCTCGAAAGCTTTACAATAACAACAATCGATGAGTTCACAGACATCCTAAAACGAAAATTCATCCCTTCCAAACCCCCTCTCACCTGGATCACGGAAAGGAGCACATTTTCCCACTTGAAAAAGACAAACCAAGCCATCGAGAATTCGAACTTACGTTCCATCGAAGGAGCGAAAATTTTCACGGAAGACATATAGTGACCGATCAATTTCGGAGAAGTCTTAACGCCGCCTATCGCCCCCATATAGCATGCAAACGGTACCCAAATCTCGAAAGCATTTTCAAACAAGCAACGGATATCGAAAAAATGTTAGGACCAATCGACCCAGAAAATACACAATCGATTTGCCTACCAATTCAAACTTTCAACAAATCAAATAGTTAAAACGAAAACAAACCCGGAAGCTCAACCTTTCGTGCGAACCGGAGCAAATTCTGTAATTATTGCAAAAAGACAAACCGCACAACAAATGATTACTACCTTCTGCCAAAAGACAACTCACCAAAAGACGCTAAAAACAGAAGTCACATATCACGCAACTATTGTAAAAAACCGGGCCACTTCATAAATCAATGCCGTAAACGAGCATATAATAATGGGAGAAAAGACGAGGCTCAAGCCGGAAAACAGCCGGGAAACGAGTCAACGACCCCTTGACCAGGTGTCTCGACGGGCCCAAACACCCAAGGACGCCAGACACAGTAAAATCGGAAACGAAACAAAAAATCATCCGAGCCTCTTGTAACCTAAGCACACGAACGAATAACTACCACTCACCCACAATTAGCATTGAATCGGAAGATCTCAAGAAAACGCAAACATTATTTCTCGCAGACTCAGGCTCACAATTAAATTTGATCAAGATCGAACATATTCGTCACCCAAATCTGATAAACAATCTCATAATTTACTAATTATACGGAATTTCGATCATCGATAGACCCAGGACACTCGGACAAATTAACATCGCAATTCATAACCAGTCCGTAACATTCAATGTTGTCCCGGATGACTTCCCTGATGAATTCGACGCAATCCTCGGCCATGAAACAATCGGAGAAAGTAAAGGTAGAATCGACTGGGAAGGGCGATACGTACGAGTCAATAACGTGGACATCCCATTTACAAACACAGAATCATTTCTTCTGCGGGCCAGACAGAATACGATCATGTTTATTCGAGTCGGAAACCCACTAGAGACAGATTACGTACCCCGTATACCATTTCGAGATGGCCTCTTTGTAGGCGAAGCATTGGTTAAAAATAATAATGGCAAAGCATACCTGTACGCTATCAATACCTTGAACAAGGACGTCCGAGTAGAGGTTCCCGTAATATCACTCTATCCGATATGAGTACAGACGAGAACGATCAAGAGGATGACCACACCGCGAATACACAGACTCGAGAACACAAAAACCCTCGGACGCGAGAGAACCGTGCCAACGGAGTAATGAGTTTTTTGCGGCTTAATCACCTCAATGAGCAAGAGCGTAATGCCGTATCTACACTTGTAGAAGAATACGTAGACCTCTTCCATTTACCTGGTGAACCCCTCCGATCAACAAACGAATGCAAACATCGAATTCCCACTGTAGACGATCGACCGGTCAATACAAGACAATACAGACATCCGCCATTCCAAAGACCGGAAATAGAAAGACAAATTAATGATCTGCTACAATTAAACATCATTGAACCCTCGAAGTCACCGTATAATTCATCAGTTTGGATAGTTCCGAAAAAAGCAGACTCAAAAGGCAATAAACGATGGAGACTCGTAATCGATTTCAGAAAATTAAACGATGTCACAATAGGAGATGCTTACCCTCTGCCGTTAATAGCAGACATCCTTGACCAACTCGGCGGTGCGAAGTACTTCTCCATTTTTGACCTAGCATCTGGCTTTCATCAGATAGAAATGGATTCGAAAGACAAACACAAAACAGCCTTTACGACCCCTCACGGTCATTACGAATTCAATAGAATGCCATTCGGATTACAAAATGCACCAGCCACATTCCAACGATTGATGGACCGTGTTCTAAAAGGGTTACAGGGTAACGATTTATTCGTATATCTAGACGACATAGTAATCTACGCACGATCAATCGTGGAACACGAAAGCAAATTTAGAAAACTTGCGGAAAGATTACCTAACGCAAATCTAACTCTCCAAACGGATAAATGCGAATTCTTAAGAACCGAAGTAAGATATCTGGGACATCAGATCTCTGCAGATGGATCAAAACTCCAAAGAACGTAAAAGAATTCCTAGGTCTAGCTGGATACTATCGCCGCTTCATAAAATTTTTTGCAGCAATTACCTTGAGAGACCCTTGCTAGTGAGACCCTTTCGGATCTCACTAGCAAAAATGTTAAATGTCATTGGACATCTCAACATCAATTATCATTCGAAACATTGCGAGACAAGCTATGCCCAACACTGATTCTCCAATACCCACATTTCTCGGAACCTTTCATCGTAACAACCAACGCATCCAACTACGCCGTCGGCGCAATCCTTTCGCAAGGAAAAGTCGGAGAAGACCCCATGGTCGCAGCCGCTTCAAGGGTCCTTAACAAGGCCGAAAGAAATTACTCCACTTTAGAAAAAGAAATGGTCGCTATGGTGTTTGCCTTAAAAACCTTCCGACCCTATCTTTATGGCAGGCCGACTCACCCTACAGACCGACCACCGGCGACTCGTCTGGGTAAACTTTATGAACGACCCGACGTCACGCGTACTGGGATGGAGAGAACGATTAACAGAGTTTGATTTCAAAATCCAGTACAAGTCAGGAAGAGTCAATTCAAACGCCGACGCACTTTCTCGAAATCCAATCACTCTCCCTATCAAATTCCAATGGCGTACTAACGACACCCCATACGGAGGAAAAACCCTACATCCAAACCCAGGCATTGCAAGAACATATTCGTCATCTGATCCAAGCGCCAATAATAAGAAACTCAAAAAATCGACAACTACTTCGGAGGATGACATCACGAATGCTTCCCCACTAAATCATTCAATATCTATTCCTCGAGCAACCGACTTCACAGATACGGCCATTCCGAGAGAAACGTACGTGAGTCCCGTTGCAGAATCGAACGAAATTCAAAATCAAACAATTTCGATTCCCCAAACAAGCAACCTTACAGATACGGCAATTCCGAGAGAAACGTATGTAAGCCCGCTTGCCAAAGGATCAAATCTAACTCAAGGTGACCGGCCTGATCAACCGATCATCAAGGACCACAACAAAAAGAGGCCACATAATAAATCAAATTTTTCAGAGTATCAGAAATCAAATTCCTCAGAGCATCAAAAATCAAATCCTCCAAAACACCTAAAAACAAACTTTTCAGAGCATCGAAGATCAAATTCTTCAAAGCAATGATCATCAAATTCCTCGGAGCATAAACACTCGAATTCCTCGGAAAACCAGAAATGGTATTTACCAGAATATCGAAGGGAAAAACTCAAAGTACTAGTTAAACGAAGAAGGCACACACGTCGGCATCTCCCCTTCGGAAACCCTTCAAAACCCGAATCTACATCGTCTTCGGGAGACGAGGAAGACATTACCCACATGGCGCCGAATAACTTCGCCACGCTCGGAACATCTTCATCGTCAGAGCAAGAATCGAGCGACAATAGCCTAAGCAATATTGCCATAAATTTCGAAAAGCGCGCTCACGAAACACTAGGACTCACTCCATCACCCACTGGACGTACCAAAAGGAAATTCCACGAAATGCCTAACCGCCCAGATAGTCATGGAAACACGAGTGAAGAAGCTCTTAGAGAGGATGAATTGTTCCTTCTTAACGAAAAGAAAAGTCTCACGGACAATCACACCATTGAACCTATGGACGTAGGCTTTTCAAACGAAGATAGAAAATCAACAGATGAAAGTCATAAAAGCCAAGTCACGAGACCCCAACTACCAACGTAGAACAGCGCACGGACGATGTAACAGCCACCGCCAAAAAGGGGAACCAGTCCTTTTAGCCACTCGTAAATCCTCCAGACCACGAAAACCCAAAAAATGTTTCAGCTGTCCTGATGGAAGCAATTACGCACACACTAGTGCCCCACGTGCACAAGTAGCGAAGGGAAAAAGGCCACCCAGAAGTACTTCACACGCAAAAATAATCAGGAATTCTCCGGGCCAAGAACAACCCCCACCCACTCTTCCAAACGTTGCAAACGCCAACAGCTCCGAAAACGAATCTTTTCGTCAACAAGAAAATGCTCTCTCCCCGACACCATTTAATAATCCCCCCCCCCCCCACAATAGAAAACGGAAACGACAATAGCAGAACAAATACCACTGCAGAGAAGCCAATAAACAACAACGAGCAACAAACGGAACTCATTAACGTCATCGAAACAAGAGACAACATCGGAATGACAAAAAACAATGACATTTGTTTCATTTCTGCCGATGGTACAGTCTCGAACGATTTCGGCAAACGATTAATTGAGATGGGCTTGCTAAAAAATCTATACCCAACTAACACCTTCGAAATCGGACAAGTCCTCATATCGGGAACACCAAAGAATTGAATGTTTGCTCTAGTAACACAGGAAAACTCCACATCAGCCGTAACGAAAGAAAATCTTACTAAATCCCTCCGAAATCTGAAAACAACGATGGTGGACTTGAACGTCAAATCAGAAGCATTTTCTCAGAAGCGCAGTAACCTTAACGACTCAGCATGGGCAAAAATAAAAAGCATCATTCGAGACATTTTCGCGGATACCCAAATCCAAATAAAAATCTGCCGCGACGAAATTATTGTCCCACCAGAGCAAGACAGGCTCGACATCATAAAAGAATGCCATGGATCTCCAATAGCAGGTCATAAGGGCGTAACCAAAACATACAACAGAATCCGACAACAATGTTCTTGGGACAATCTTAAAAAACAAGTAGACGATGACATTCGTCAATGAGCAAGTTGCCAGAGAAAAAAGTTGGTGCGAATTAAAACCAAACAACCCATGGTAATTACAGATACTCCGATCAGCGTATTCGACAAAATTGCAATGGATATAGTTGGACCGATAACCCCAGAATCTGATCTTCGTCACGCTTCATACTAACAATTCAGGACAATCTCTCGAAATTTTTATTTGGAATTCCGCTAAAAAGCGCAACCGCGCACGAAATCGCTTACGCACTAGTCACGGAATTCATATGCTTATTCGGATGTCCGAAAGTAATATTGACAGACCAAGGTGCAACCTTCATCGGCCGTGTAATAAAACAATTAACGAGAATCCTAAAATTCAAGCAAATTTAAACGACAACATTCCATCCACAATTGAACAGATCGCTCGAACGAAGTCACCAAGTGCTCACGGATTACCTGAAACATTACACCAATAAAAAAGATTGACATAAGTGGTTACGGCCGGCAACTTTCGCATACAACACAACCGTACACGAAGGCACGAAATACACACCATTCCAGGTAGTCCTATGCAAGGTAGCACGACTACCCTCACAATTTTCATATCTGGACGAAATCTTAACGTACGACGAGCACGGGAGAAATCTTGCGCATCATTTACAAAAAGTTCGACAATTACCTCGTAACAACCTCGAAAATGCCAAAAAAAAAATCCAAAACTCACTACGATAAGAAAATCAACCCCGTAAACTTCCAAATCGGAGATCAAATCTACCTGATGAAAAATCAGCGAATAGGAAAATTCGACGACTTAGGTCCTTATGAGATAACACAAACTTTCCCAGACCAAAACGACATCGAAATCGCACTAAGAAACAATAAGCGAAAAATCATGCACTGCGATCGGGCTAAACTAGCACACTAATGAATCAATCTCACAAACCCGAGGCCCGATGTACTCACACCTGCACGGCTCCTTCCACATTATCTAAGCTCACCCAGTTAAAACATGCGACTATTACTTAAAACATATTTTAGCAAATAAGATAAGAATCATACGACTATCACTTGAAGAAATACGTTAACAATGCGTAGGATAAAATCAAAATATATACTGTAACGGGTAACCCGTTTTCACATTAAATTTATTGGGGTTCGGGACTCGACTAGGGAGTAAATTAATTGAGACGTTTTATCTGGCAAAAAGAATCGAATTTTATTGGTAATTCCTTTACTCGACCAGGCATATCAGATGTGAATCACCCTGTACATTTCATTTCACCGCAGTTGCGTATCTTTGTACTGTCGCTTTGACGTCTGTCACCGAGACGTGTTGTTGGTGCCGCTCGCTTCTAATTCGTTTTATGTACAGTTTGATTGTGTGTGTCTCGGTATCGTTTGCTCCAATTTCGTTTATAGGTTGAGACGGAAAAGACCGTCTCAGGAATTAACCATACAAAGGAAGGTCACGCGGGCCATATCCACGGAAAAACTAGGGAAAAACACGCTAATTAAATTAATAGCGGATAACAACAATGGGAAGGTAACGGCCACACAGCACAACAGCAAAACAAAAAAAATATATATTGAAACGTTACAAGAAAAAGCGGCAGAAACCGGTCTAACCAACTAATTAAATTAAGGGGATAGAAAAACCGGCGAAAACCAGATAAAACCAACTAATTGAATTAAGAAGGAAGAAAAATCGGCAGACACAGGACAAACCAAGTAATCTAATTACGGGAAGATGAAAAAGAAGGGGAAAGAAAAACGTTAAAAATCAGGGTATAAAAGAACGGAAATTTTTTAGGAAAGGGGCTCTTTGAATCCCTCGTGGATCGACAAGTACTGCTTGGCAAAGTACCTCCCTAGTGGAAGGAAACGCTGGGAACACGGAACGTTGAGAAACAAGAGAGACAAGGAGTCGCGCCCAAAAAACAGTTGAAAGAGCACTTCTTTAATTCCTCGCAGATCGACAAGTACTGCTTGGCAAAGTACCTCCCTAGTGGAAGGAAACGCTGGGAACACGGAACGTTGAGAAATAAGGAGAAAACGGAGTTGCGTTTAAAAGCATTAGAAAGTTCTCTTCATTTTCTGTTAAAATGAACTACAGGGTGCGCCAGAGAAACTTACTTATTTGAAAAAAAATCCCGCGCGGTGAGTTGGGCAGGTAGAGGGGCGAGAGGGGGCGCATCTGGAGGGGGAAGTTCCCAAGTTTGTTTCTCCCTTCAGTCAGTTGCCATCATGCTCTGGTCTAGAGAGCAGCGGGCCTTCGCAGTCGAGAGCTTCTTTTCTGACGGTCGCTCACTTGTTGCTACGCAGCGTGCCTTCCGCGCTCGCTTTGAAATTCCTCCTCACAGACTCGTTCCTGGCCGTAATTCGATTCTGTCGTGGGTTAACTCATTTCGGGAGTGTGGAAGTGTCGCTAAACCCAGAAATGGACTTCAACGGACCATCAGAACTCCGGAAAATGTCGAAAGAGTGAGGCAGTCAGTTGTGCGTTCTCCCCGGCGTTCGGCTCGCAAACACACAGCTGCTATGGGAATTTCTGACACCACTGTTCGACGAATTCTCCATGAAGACCTTCAATTTCATCCCTATAAATTGGCTGTTGTGCAAGAATTAACTGAACGCGATTTTGTTGCCCGTCAAAATGCATGTGAAATGCTGGTTGACAACCTGCCTGAAGACGCGGTCGTTTTTTTCAGTGACGAGGCTCACTTCCACATTTCCGGCTGCGTCAACAAGCAAAACATGCTTTATTGGTGTGGTGTAAATCCACATGAGCTTCACCAGAAGCAACTTAATTGTGAGCGAGTTACTGTCTGGTGTGTGATGTCGGTAATGGGAATAATTGGTCCTTATTTTTTTGAAGAAAACGAACGCGCAGTTACCGTGAATGGAGCTCGTTACAGGAACATGATCGAGGAATTTTTTCTTCCAAGACTCGAAGAAATGAACGTTAGGAACGTGTGGTTTCAGCAAGATGGAGCCACAGCACATACAGCACGAGACTCAATGAATTTGTTGCGACAACATTTCCCCGACCGCCTCATCTCTCTGAGAGGCGATCTCCAATGGCCGGCACTCTCTCCAGATTTGACTCCATGCGTTTTCTTTTTATGGGGTTATTTGAAATCTCTGGTTTATGTCGATCGACCACGGACCATAGCACACCTCAAGAACAACATTCGCGACGCCATTGCCAACATACCGATTGATATGCTGCAAAGAGTGGATACGAATTTCAAAAATCGACTTCATCAGTGTATGCGCAATGGGGGTCGCCATTTATCCGATGTCATTTTCAAGACTGCATGAAAAAAAAATTGGGATATTGTATTCTCAAATAAAAAAAATTTTAAACAATAATTGAAGTACTTTTGTTTTTATTGACCTTTCAAATAAGTAAGTTTCTCTGGCGCACCCTGTAGTACTGCTGGACCAAGTACATCCCTCGTGGATCGGAAACGTCTAGAACACGGAACGTTCAGGAATAAAAAAAAAAACGAAGAAGAATTGCGATAAATTCATTTTAAAGAGAAAATATTCGAAAACCAAAGAAAAATAAAAAGAGCAATGTTGTGTCCGCAAACTTGTGCAATACAACAAGTATTTGCGCAACTGCGAGAGTTCCACTTTGTTGCCCTCCTTGCGAGAGTGACACTTTATTGCCCTCCTTGCGAGAGTTACACTTTCGCCAAAATGCAAACGTCAAAACGACACTTTGCGACACATCCTGACCAAGCATCTTATGATGCTTGATCTGGGGCAAATTACGACAATCAGAGTCGACAATTAAGAGAAGACACCAGGGAACAGACAGTCCTTGGTTGGCTTTTGAACGGTTCGGTCCTAAGGTACGACCGACACACTGTAAATTCAATTATAAGACCAGCCCAGTAATAAACTTATATTCCTATTCAACGAACTTGAGTTCCAACTCTTAATTTCGCTACGATCCCAAAATACCCATCCCGGGTTCTCGAGCTGGGGATACAACATTGGTGGCAGCGGTGGGATCTGCCGAAAAGTTCGTTCCTTGTGTGTGGACACGCACAACAACCACTCAAGCACCTTAAGCGAGTGACCGAGTCAACTCGTGTGCTGGAGTGAGACATCCCGACCGAGTCGGAAGAGGAATCCAGAGGAAAGGCTGCAGCCAAGCAGAGCCAATCCCAGAAAACCCGGATCCCGAGGATCAACGGAAGAA
Organism: Ophion ellenae; assembly: GCA_963210295.1. Taxonomy (NCBI): domain Eukaryota; kingdom Metazoa; phylum Arthropoda; class Insecta; order Hymenoptera; family Ichneumonidae; genus Ophion; species Ophion ellenae. The sequence continues at coordinate 13,070,828 of OY723397.1, forward strand.
GGACTCAACAATTAGAAAAATCGTACCCAGAAGCAGAGTACGAAACGAAGGAACGAAGACCAGGACGATCAGAAGATCATCTATCAGCATGCATCTTGCGATCATCTACCTGTAAGTGACGGAACATTTATTAAGTAAACTCCTCCAAAGCCAGAGAATTTGTCTATGTCGGACGAAGAAAAAGCAGACCGGTATCGATTGCCCGGGAGAGACGAACTATCGCGATCGTTAGATTCGTTTTTTTACACTGTCGTAAGTTACGACGGTGAGAGTGATTTAGGCCGAAAGCGTCGTAGGGAAAATCCAAGCACCGAAAAACTAGATTTGACTCCCGTAACGTACGCGAAATATTTAAATCCGAAGCGTCAGCATAATCAGCCTTCGGAACACAATTCGTCAGACGCGTCGTCCAGTGCTGACGAAGCATTTAATCCCGTTGAAACCGAAAGAAATCGCGAATTAAATCACCAAGATTTTACGCTATTAAACCAACGGACAGTAACAATGGCCGAACACGATGACTATATGTCAATGAAAGAGGCTCGAATGAGCATCCCCGTATTCGACGCATCAAAACCGGAAGCCGTTACAGATTTTATACGAGCAATAAAATACGCGTCAACTCGAGTCCGTCCCGAAAATGTCGCGGATTTATTACAAGCTATATTGCATCTCAAATTACAAGGCAAAGCCGCGGCGGACCTGCGTTACAAAAACATAGAGACGTTCGACGATTTGCTGACGTTATTAAAATCACTGTACGAGGCGAAGCGAACAGTCCCTGCGCTACAAATCGAATTCAATTCCTGTAGACAAAAACATGACGAGACTGTACAAGCTTACGCAAACCGCGTCGAATCTATAATGATGGATTTAATCAAGGGTTGCACGCCCATGGTCCATTCCGAAATTGGTAGACAAGCAATCGAACAGCTAATTAGGCATTTTGCCCTAAACAATTTCGAACACGGACTTCGCAAGGACCTGCAGATAATGGTCAGGTCGCGCGGGTACCACGATCTAGGAGAAGCAATCCGCGGAGCAATCGAAGAGGAAAAATCGGTCGAAGGAACAAAAACTATCGCGAAGAGCGTTTCCCACAGTAGTGGACAGTCCGCGCCGTCACACGCCCACGAGGGGCGAAAATCGTTCCCGTTTCAAAGGCCCGCGTCGCATCAGGCGCAAACACAAGCGCGTTATAGCTTGCCAGTGCCAACGAAAACAATAAATCAAGCAGAAATAATTTGCAATTATTGCAAAAAACCGGGTCACAGATACAACGACTGTAGACGACGGCCAGGATGGCAAGGCCCGAGTTACCAGCAGAAGCGTTACAATTACGCACCAAACAATAAGTTCCCAAGAAAACAAAATGAGAATAGGCCAAATGAAAAAAACCAAGAAAATGCGCCCAAAAGAACAGTCAGTTCATTAGCAGTCGGCGTTCTCTCAATAGAGAAAGAAACAAAATGCGTTCAAGTGAACGAGAAAAAATATTCGCAAAGAAGAATAATGGACATTCTACTCGGAAAGCCATATGTACACAATGACAAGGCGCCGAGAAGAATTTACCGTTCCGCTCCGTTGTGACACAGGGGCCCAGTGCAGCATAGTAAAGGTGAATGAGCTGGATCCGGAAACACCCATCGAGGACGAGATGATAGAACTTCACGGCCTCGGGGGCAAGGCGTTTCGCACGCTCTGCACAGCTGAGCTAAAACTGGACACCCCGGCCGCTGTGATAACGCACAAGTTCCACGTGGTCGGCAAGGAAGTACCGTTAGCAGTAGACGGACTCCTTGGAATGGACTGTATAGTCGAAAAGGGAATAAACATACTAGAAGGAAAAATGATAGAAATTCGAGGGCACAAAATACCGTTTGTACACGGCACAAAATATTTAAAAATACCCGCCCGCTCAGAATGTATTGTGCAGGCGAGGACGAAGGAAAAAGGCCAAGGATTTACAAGGGAACAAAAAATCCAAAAGGGAATCACGATGGGAAAGGCCATCGTGAAGGCAGAGGCAAACACTTGCCCTGTAATAATAATGAATGTGCTCGAGAAAGAGCAAATTATTAAAAGACCTACGGTCGAGCTGGAAAAAATGAAAATCGACAAGGTTAGCCTGGGAAAAGAAAACTGTGACAAACAGAAGAAAGAAGAGGAAACTCAAGAAGACGCCGGAAAAAACGCGGAAATACGAAAGAAAAGGATGGAAAAATTATAACGCGAGGTTAAGGGGAACTCGCATTTAAACACAGAAGAAGAAGAAATTTTGCGAGAAATCTGCGAGGAATTCCCCGACGTATTTCATCTCGAAGGAGAACTACTAGGTTGTACGAAAGCAGTCGAGCATCGGATACCGCTCAAGGACGGGGTAATGCCGATAAAGGTGCGACCTTATCGACTGCCGGAGGAGCACAAAAAAGAAATTCAACGACAGGCACAAAAAATGCTAGATGAGGATATAATCCACCCCAGCACGAGCCCATGGAATGCCCCTTTGCTCGTCGTGCCGAAAAAACCAGATGCGGACGGAATAGTCCAAAAAAGGGTGGTCGTTGACTTCCGGAAATTAAACGAGGCTACAGAAGGCGACTCTTACCCACTGCCCAATATCGCAGAGATACTGGACCAGTTGGGAAAGGCAAAATACTTCACGACCCTTGACCTCGCTTCGGGATTTCATCAAATCCCAATGGCAGAGGAAGATAAACCGAAAACGGCTTTTTCAACGCCGCTAGGGCATTACGAGTATAATCGAATGCCATTTGGTTTAAAAAATGCACCTCCTACGTTCCAAAGATAAATGGACGCAGTATTGGCCGGTTTGCAGGGCCTAAAATGCTACGTATATTTGGACGATATTGTCATACACGGAGCCTCACTTGCCGAGCACGACAAGCGGTTACGTGAAGTGCTGACGCGGCTAAGAGAGGCTAATTTAAAAATACAACCCAAGAAATGCGAATTTATGCGAAAGGAAACGCAATATCTCGGTCATATTATGACAGAAGTCGGTGTGAAACCTGACCCTGAAAAACTAAAAGCGGTAAAAAATTTCCCAATACCGAGAAATGTAAAAGAAATACAAGCATTCCTGGGACTAGCCGGGTACTACCGCCGATTCATTAAAGATTTTTCCAAGATCGCTAAACCAATGACGAATTTGATCAAAAAGGGTGTGAAATTCGAATGGTCCGAATTATGCCAAAGCTCATTTGACCGTTTAAGGGAAGCCCTGATCACGGCGCCCATACTCCAGTATCCCGATTTCACGAAACCGTTTATCGTGACCACGGATGCCTCGGATAGGGCAATTGGTGCAATCCTGTCTCAAGGGAAAATTGGAGAGGATTTACCCATATGCTATGCAAGCCGAACTCTCAACAAAGCCGAAACTAATTATTCGACTACAGAGAAGGAACTGCTTGCAATCGTATGGGCAGTACATCAATTTCGACCGTATATTTATGGCACAAAATTCACCATAATTACGGATCACAAACCATTGACATGGTTATTCAGCGTAAAGGATCCAGGATCAAGGCTTATGAGATGGCGAATAAAATTGGAGGAATATAACTATAAGATCCAATATAAAACGGGAAAATCAAACACAAACGCAGATGCGTTAAGCCGCATATATGCCTTGACACGAGCTCAAGCACAAGAGAGAGAAAAAATTACACAAAAGCGCGGTAGTGAAACAGAGAAAAATAATAAAGGAAAAAATATAAGGAAATGCGGTAGCGCGACAGAGACAGAAGATAAAGAAAGAGTGATAGCAACAGGCAAAAGTGAGCAAGAAAAATTAAATAGAGAAAGAGAGAAGACTCCGCGCGGCCGCGCGAGAGAAATAATAAAGGAAGACAGTATGGTCGCCAGCAGTTACGCAAGTGAGAGGGAAGAGACCGAGTCCGACAGTATGGATTCGGACAGTGGCAACCCGAGCAAGAGCGCCCGGGAGAGAGAGCGCAAAAAGAAGGACAGCGCTACGAATATCCGCACAAAGCGGAGAGGCCGAGAATACAACTCTCCGTGCTACGAGGCAGCACGTGGAGGAGAAGCCGCCTGGGGAAGCGCGGCACAGGGGGAATCTCCCCGTGAGTTAAAAGAGTCGCGATGCTCGAGCACGAGCGCGAGCGACGAAGAAAACGGCAGCATTGGCGTATGCACTCCCAGCAAGGAAGACCGAGAGAAGATAATGCAGGAATATCACGATGCCCCTCTAGGTGGGCACCAAGGCATCACACGGACGCTGCAGCGAATACGACAACAGTATGTGTGGCCAGGAATGAAACGAGACGTCACCGCACACATTCAGGAGTGCGACAAATGTCAGCGAAATAAATCAGGAAAAAATGCGAAGGTACCGATGGTCATAACAGACACACCGGGCCGAGCGTTCGAAAAATGTGCTGTCGATATTGTAGGTCCCTTGACTGTTACAGAAAAAGGCAACAAATACATCCTGACTTTCCAGGATTTATTAACAAAATATAGTGCAGCAATTCCGTTAGAAAACTAAGAAGCCAAAACGGTAGCAAAGGCCCTCGTAACGGAAATCATTTGTAAATTGGGTGCCCCGTCCGAAATTCTTTCGGATCAAGGCACAAATTTTCTAAGCAACATATTTAAAGAAATGTGTGATCTCCTACAAATAAAAAAGTTGCAAACCACGGCATACCATCCACAATCGAATGGAGCCCTGGAAAGATCCCACAGGACCCTTGCGGAATACCTGAAAAATTTTGTACGTGAGGATCAAAGGGACTTGGACGAATGGATGCCATACGCCATGTTCACATATAATACCACGCCACACACGGCTACGGTAAAGGTAAAGAGGTAAATTACCGGTAAAGAGGCTAAATTACCGACCGCGTTGCGAGAAATACCGACAGCAACATATTCATACGACGATTATGCAGCAGAATTACGTGAACGCCTGAGGGCGTCATGGCAACAGGCACAACAAAAGCTGAAAAAAGGAAAGGAGAAATTGAAGCATCATTACGATCACACGGCCGGTAAAGTAGAGTACCGCCCGGGTGATAAAGTCCTCCTCTACGACGAGACCGTGAGGAGGGGCAGATCGGCCAAACTTACCCCGAAATGGGTAGGGCCTTACACGGTCCGAAGCCGAGAGGCAGGCGAAACCTACCGCATCGGCCGCGGACGCAAAGAAACACGCGTACACGCGAACCGCCTAAAAAAATATATCACCCACTAGCCATCTCGATGGCCAGCGGGTGGGCGGAGAAAGGGAGGGGGCCGCGGCTCGGCCGCACGAAGCCCCGTCATCAGAAAAAAAAAGAGAATAATGATTAATCGAGGGAGGCCACAGAGGTTCTCCCGCAAGACGCCCTGAAAAGAGGAAGGGAAAAATAAAATGCACAATGCGAACACATATTTAAAAATAAAGAAAGGAAATATATTGTTACATATGTCTATATTATACGTATTTTTCATTCATCGTCGTATCAACCGAACACCCAAATGGGGTCCGGTTCCAACCCGGGGGTGGGAAAGAGGGCTGGCAGCCACCACATGGTGGGCCGACTGAGCCACCAACCCTCCTCCAGGCTGTCATAAAAGAGCCGGCATAACCCGAATAAGTCGGCCGGCTCCCAGCCCCACTCCATGGCCTCCACACTCTCAGGGTCCTCGGCCCAGAGTTTTTGTAAATTGGCCCGGACCTGGGCGCGACGGCGGCGAACTCCGACAGCGTGCTGGATAAACAGCCGCCGCCACCACCCTTTCGAGGAGGGACGCGTCCGTTTCGGAGTCCGAGCGGTCTGAAAGGAAAAAGAAACAAAAGAAAATACATCAATAGGAAGACATTTTCAAAAAAAGGGGGAGGGGCTCTACTCACAACAACAAATTCCAGGCCATCCTCCTCACCCCGAAGACTACCGTTTCACCCTCATACCGGGAGTAGTCCATAATAATTATCTGAAAAAAGGGGAAGAAAAGTAAAATTACAATAAAATAGTCGTGCAAAAAAAAAGGTATGAAAAGAAAGCAAAGAAGTATAAAAACTTACCGATAAATAGTTGTTTCCTGTCGAAAGTCGAAGTAACACTGAAACGTCGCCGTTCGAGCACTGAACGAGCGACCCGATCAAAGCACGAAAACGCAGAATTGCAGAAAAGGAAGAGCAATAAACTCAGGACTCAGCAACGAGCCCAAATCGAAAGTCTTCAATGAAAAGAATTGAAGAATTCTAAAGATAAAATAATAGGCTTATATGTACATCTATAGAAATTCCCTATTCAAAAAAAAGGGGGGGGGGGCAGGTCCGAAGTATCTAACCACGCGAATCATTTTCGCAGGTTACTATCTCTGGCCCCAGGGTCGAGCTCAGGTGCAGCTGATACGCCGGAAAAATCATACCGGATAGAAAAGTTTACGGTCTCACCCGGAATTTTTTATGAGGAAATCGGGACCATGTCAATAACCCGCGACGTGTGGAAACTAGCGGTAAAAATGGATCTAAATGGAATAGCGGAACAGGAAGCGCAAATCACAAAAGCTATGAAGAAAATAGTAGACCTATGCGCTCAAGACCTGCGGGCCAACCTACTCTGTCATATAGCGACAAAAACAACGACTCGCATGGTCGATAAAATCAACAACGAACTACAAGCCGCATACGACATAACAGGAATTAAAAAAATTCGTTATCGACGAGGCTTGATAGACGGATTAGGGGGAATAATAAAAGCAATCACAGGAAATATGGATGCACAAGACGCATCCGAAATCAGCAACGAAATAAACAAAATAAATAAAAAGCAAAAAACAGTAGAAGACGCCTTAAAGGGAAATGTGCAAATTTTGAACTCAACAATAGACCTTTTAATCAATCATCAAACCGTTTGGAAGATAATCAGAAGGTGCTACAAGCTCTTGTGAAACAGATCGAACAACGGGTGGTCAACCAGTACAACGACCAAAACACCCGACAGCAATTGGATGAACGAATAGTGGCTGTAAGCCTCATCGTAGAATCATTACTGAATGACGTACGACAAATAGTTAATTTTTTAATAGGACTCACGAGAGGAATGGTCATCCCAAGCATACTATCTCCAAGACAATTGACAAATTATTTGACTGACGCTTTACCCAATTTGCCAATAGGGCATACGTTCCCTACCGCGATAAACTACGCGCAAATGCCAACATTATTGGAGTTGTGAGAAGTAGGCGCGTATAGTACGAAAACGTACATTGTACTTGTAATAAAAATACCGTTAATTGGCACTGAGGAATATAAAATAAGCAAAGCCTATCCTCTGCCTGCCAAAATAAAGAATCATAGTTATCAATTTGTAGAAATAAAGAATGACCTTGTCGCGGTCGAAGCCACAAGAGAATCTTGCTTACACATAACAAAAAATGATTTAGAAAATTGTAAGGCCGTAGAGTCACGATATTATTGCCGGCCAAAGCAAGCGGCGCGTCCCGCTCATACTTGCGCATCGTGCGAGGTGGCATTGTACATTGCACCTAAAGATAAAAATGCGAATTGCGACCAAAGAATTGCTCAGATAAATAACACTCTAATTATTGCGTTAGAACGCCATGGTAGGTGGCTATACGTCGCACCGGAGCCCGAAACGCTTCTCATCCATTGCGGAAAACAACCAACCGCGCACGCGACCTTTACGGGTGCAGGGACTCTGGCTTTGGACGGAAAATGTTCCGTCACCGCCCCTAGTTTTAGACTAGAAACCGTCGGCGAAATAAGACAGAACGTATACGCCGATTTCCTACCGCAATATAATTTATCATTTTTGTCTACAGATATGAACATACTCGATCATACATCGACAAAAATTGTATTACCGCACGAAATCATAAACGATCCAAAAGAATTAAACAGGATCAGCGAACGCGTAAAAAACATAAAGAATAAGTTAAACAAAGAGTCAAGCGATTCAAACACATATAAACATATAATAGGTAACTATTCGCTAAGCACAATCGCGCCGATAATACTCGGAATAGCCTATGTATGCTATTACCGCATAAAGCGCGCAAGGAAACCAGTCCGCAACGAGGACCACAACAGCGCCGAGCCGGCGCAACCAAGCGAAGCACAGTCAGCAAAAAGAAAGCTGCCCGTGCCCAAATTGACACTAAAAATCAAGCGAAACACAGCAACAACGAGTTCCGTGTAAAATGATCATACGAAAAATGTATTGAAAAAAAATGTATTATAATTATCCGAGAATTATTTTAAGAAAAAATAATAACGATATATATGGGATAATCACACGGGAACATGGATAAAGATTTGTAAACCGAAGGACCAACCATTAATGCAAAACAAATCCCAGGAGAGATTTGATCTTTTAAAGGGGAGGGATGGTGTGTCCGCAAACTTGTGCAATACAACAAGTATTTGCGCAACTGCGAGAGTTACACTTTGTTGCCCTCCTTGCGAGAGTGACACTTTATTGCCCTCCTTGCGAGAGTTACACTTTCGCCAAAATGCAAACGTCAAAACGACACTTTGCGACACATCCTGACCAAGCATCTTATGATGCTTGATCTGGGGCAAATTACGACAATCAGAGTCGACAATTAAGAGAAGACACCAGGGAACAGACAGTCCTTGGTTGGCTTTTGAACGGTTCGGTCCTAAGGTACGACCGACACACTGTAAATTCAATTATAAGACCAGCCCAGTAATAAACTTATATTCCTATTCAACGAACTTGAGTTCCAACTCTTAATTTCGCAACGATCCCAAAATACCCATCCCGGGTTCTCGAGCTGGGGATACAACAGCAATAAGGAAAGTTAATAAATTAAAGATAGCAAGCAATTAGCGCTAAATAGGTAGGAAAGGTATAGCAGGAGAAAATAGGAAGCGAGAAGGTATCAGAACGAGGGAGCGTTACGAATAGAGATAAGGAAAAATATTAAATTCGGAAAATACAAGAAATATTATATTAGGAGATAAGAAATTGTACGCTACGAAACACACACACACACACACACACACACACACACACACACACACACACGCACGCACGCACGTACACACACACACACACCGAGATCATCGAGTAATTCGGATCAGGATCACAGAAAGGGCAAGTAGGTATTCCGATATCACGGGAACACTGAAACGTATGCAAAAAAGGGTCATTCGAGTGCTCGCGGCACATCACTCGATTAAGCTATCGTAGACAGGTAGTTGGCGACATCGTACGTCACGATCAAGGACCGGGCGATCAATTATCGACGCGCGATAATTGATCGGGAGAGAGCATAGATCACCGTTACGCGAAGGGCCGTGCCAGGGTAGGGTAATAGATCTCGAGTCGCGACGAGAGAGAGCTCGCGCCAGCGGCCCGTAGATCGCGATTACTAGCGCCACGAGTGGGAGAGCGCCGCGACGCGACGCGCCCTAAGAGAAAGTTATAAAGGAAAGTACCGCGCCGCTATAGGTCTAGCACCGATACCTATCGCGCCGCCAGCGAAAGCACGTAGCAACCTTAGGGCGACCGATGCCACATAACTAGAAGGGAGGGGGGAAATCGATATCGATATCGACATGATAAATGATCGCGCCCGACCTTATTGTACCATGCGAGTAATGAATACTTGACCGACCGAGTAAAATCTTGCGAAACACACTATAAAACAACACAAACAACACAGTACACTCGTACACAGCGTTATAATTATTTTTATTATTATTATTTTTATTATATCGAGCCATAAAAACTGAATAAATCATATTTTTGTTAAAATTACCCAAAACACCTGAGTTTCTATTAATTTCTTCCCTGTTCGAGTCCCCGAACCTATAAATTTATTTGTAACGAACTAACACCCGTTACAAGGTGTACCGCATATGCTCTTTGTGTATGTGTGTATTTGAAATTTTTGAAGCCTCGCGTTCGGCCTTGCTCGGCCGCTAACCCTTTTGTTTTCCTTCCTTCTCTCTTTCTCGCGTGGGGCATGCTCCTTGTTTTTCTTGCCTTTACCGTTGGGCTTTAGAGACCGATGATTTATTTCGAGGCGCTTGGTCAGCTGAGAATTCTCGGCTTTAATTTCCCACTTTGGAAACTTCTCTAATTTTGCTTGTTAATCGTCCTTTCGCCACCGATCCTCGCTCCTTATTCTTTATCGACTTTTCTTTTCAGTCCCGATCCCATCTTTTCACGAATATTTTCCTTACTTTCTTCAGCTTGGATATATACCCGCTATTTCAGACACTCGGGTACTTAATCAGAGGGCCAAAGACTTGATTTCTTTTTGTCCACCCGCAGCTTATCCTTCTGCCAAACATTATCCTTGCTTCTTTCAGCTTGGACCTATGTTCGTCTCCGGACTTGCGTCTGAGTTGGACTTCAATCAAGAAGTGCTTTCCTATCCTCAGGAACGCCCTTTTATACCCCTGGTTTCCCGCTAATTCTTTCACTTTCCCAAGCGCCTTTTTACAATAATTGTTGCTTCAATGTGTTTCTTCTTTCTTTTTCTGTTGACTTTTATTCTATACTTTGGGGTTTTTTCCGAGCGATGGCACCACTTGTGTCATTTCGAGCTAATTTCTCCACGAGAGATAGAGATGGCCGCGACCGCGCTTGACACATTATTGCCGTTCGCTCGGTTTGTTTCGTTCAATACGTACCTTTTCTTCTTCGTTCACCCTGGTGGATAAACACCAGATAGAATCTAAGAATAAAATTAATCAAAGCGAAATGTAACTTTTCGCAAAAATTATGGTACTGCATTATGTTACTGTATCAAATAACAAAACAATACCTATCTCCCAATATACTTAAGCTACATTGTAAATCGATCAATGACGATGCCAGCTCACAAATCGTGCGACCATACCTTTCGATTACAATTATAAGTGAATCTAATTGAGCAAGACGCTCAATCTTGAAGGAGGGAGGTGTTACGTCCCAGTCTTCACCTTTTTTTCTCTCCCTTTTTGAAACCACGATGGCAAATACGCACGATAGCAGCACCCTCACTCATCGACCAAAAACCTATATTTCTTTAACGCTAAGCGAGCGATAGCCGAAACGTACTACAAGACCGAAAGCGAAATCGTCGCGCGTAGGTCCCCACGCATAAACATAGCCAACGACAGACGAATTTACGATAGAAGCGTACTCGCAGCCACGGCAGAAAAAAACCCTACGCGTAGAGCACTCAAACAAAATGCAGGGACCGAACTACGCCACAATCCGACCTTGTCCTAAGACCCAAACAATCCCACGAGGAAAACTCGCTTGCGTCAGAACACGTCACCCGGTCAAATCGCAAGACCCACGAACCTCGGTCGCTGAACCCGATCCTCCGACATAGAAAAATGGCCGCATTCACCATAGCGATGACCTTGTTATAGCCGAGACTTGTAGTTGAGGCTAGAACAAGAGATTCACAACGCATCTAGACATTCCGGATTATGAACCTCCGTTTGCAATTATTTAATAATTGCTCGGGTATGCTATTAAAGCGCTTGGCGCACCTATCTGGTCCAGGGCAAATAAGGTTAAGGGGAATGAATATGCATCAGTTCTTCCTGCGATACTCCCGGCATATATTTGGATATGAAAACGTTGCAATTTGGTTCTCTCGCAGTCGACTACTTATTTCTTATGGAATACAAATGTGACCTAGAATATTACGGAAGTGGGTTAGTCACTTACAAGTGTGTGTCCTGCTGGAAATGTGAAGCGTGCTTACGCTGCGCGTTTGGTCTCCTCGAAAACAGTGCAAATCAGGCGTCGATCCTGACACACACTCACGAACACAAAACGCTCGGTAGACTCGAAAATATAAATCAAGCTGGTTTATTTTAGAGAGTTACGTAGCGAAAACAATGACTTTTATTCGTTGTTATTATTGAGTTCCTTTCGTGTTTTTGTTGCGATGAGCCGCTGCACCTCAGTGCCGCACTATCCCTCAGACAGTGATACTTGATCGCGAAAGATCGTAGTCGCGAGCTCGGGAATGAACTTACAAGGACACGGGAAGGACTCGACACACAGAGAGAAGTACTCGGTGGAGCTCCGCTCTGTCCTCAGATTCGCGAAAGACTAACGTAAATTATTGCAACTCGATGGTGCCTCTAAATTTTTGTGCCAATCAGCAATTTTACTCGTCTCGAAATCACGAATTTCGAAATGAGTCCGGCTGAGCGGGTTCCCGTGTTCTCGATGGAGTTCGTTCGCGTTACAAGTTGCTGAATAGGTCGTCAGCATTGTGGGGAAATAGGAATTCCGATTGCCCTGGGAAATATTCTGGGTTCCGCAATGTGAGGTGTCGCAAGTTAAAGTAATGTGGGATTTCCGAACGTAAGGTATAGTTTGTACACGTATTAAGATTAACCTATTGAAAATAAGATACGGGTGTAACACTCCCTTCATTAGATGGAAGCTCGGGGATAAAGTTCGGGAGCTTCAAGTGACTCGTCCTCGAGTCGGTTTACGCGCGGTGACATATCGTTACGTCACCAGGCAAATGCTCGGCCTGTAGGGCGTTCTTGTGGCCTTTTGGATCACAGGAGCAGGTCGGCTCGGTTGCGGGGGCGGCTGGCACAAGATGATCTCAGGGACGTCCTTGGTGGTGGTTCTTGCATTTTTTTTTCCATGGTGGAGAGTTCCGTTGCGTCTTACAACATGCGATGAGAATTGTGGAGAGGCTGCTCCGCAAGGCGTATAAGACCAGCCCCATGACCGTTAGGACGGAAAGTCCGACCCCGCTGAACGTCCAGGTCTGAGTGTCATGGTACCACCTTTTCGCCTTTTCCTTCTGGATCAGATCTTGAAGATGGGTTTCGACGGAATTCAAACTCACATCGGATTGTTGAAGTTGCCCCTTGAGCGAGTATTTGCTCGTGGAAAGAAGCAATGGGGCTACTTCCTCGTGCCTTTCTGAGACCTCGGGAGCAAGCTGGCTGATGTTCAATGCCGTGGGTGGTAGATAGAGGTGGTGGATGGATGTCGACACGGAGTCTGAAGACGGCAAAGTGGCGTGTATTGTGTATGCGGTACATCCTGGGTTTAATTGTAAGATCCCTGCTCCTTGAACGGTGACGGTGTTCCGGGTACCATCTCGGCATTGGATCCTGATAACTTCGGAGCTTTCCAGAGAATATAGCCAACCATGAGTGTTCTCCAAATATGTCCACTGGGGTTGATGATGCCGCGTTAGCCGGATGTCGCAATTTTTGAAGGCTTCTGCCGTGGGTGATATAAGAAGGTGTGCTTCGCATATGTTGGTTTCATGCACATTTAAGGCAGAACACCACTGTGACCCCCGGTTTTTATGCCATTTTTCAAGAATTTTTTTTTTTGTGGGAAAAAAAAGATTCGAAATTTTTTTTTGTTTTGTTCGTTGTTTATTGAAGGTACATAAAAAAAAAATTTCAAATTTTTCACGCCCTATGGTGATGCTGGGGAAGCTCCCGCGTCAGGTACTGTTGCCTTTGCAGTGGTTCGCGTCACGCAGCAGAACTTTCTTCAAAGTCGATCTGAAAAAAAAAATACCGAGTGTTTTCGTTAATAATATGATATTTTGAAGAGAAGTACACAGGGATTTGAGAAAATATTGATTTCTAAAAGATTGGCACGCTTTTGAAATTAAACGACGATTTCCGAGCAAAATTTTTCGTCGAAAATAGGCTATAACTTTTTTTATTATTGAGATATCGAAAAAATCCTATGTACTTCTTTAGATATTCTAGTTTTATTGATGCAGTCCAAATTTGAAGTCAATCGGATAAAAATTGCTCGAGTTCTGCTGCGTACCGCACGCAACAAAGTGGTTTTGAGAAAAACGCGTTCAAAGTTTTAGGTTTGTTAATTTATGCGATAAATTGGAAAAAACATTTTTTACCTTTAATCAGCGATGCCGGCACCATATAGCTGGCCTTCAAGAAGCAAATCATTGTCCCTAGCATCTTTTCTCTAACTTGTAGAGGCTCTTCTTGCCTCTTTTGCAGCGTCTGTAAGCGAGCGCTCCGCCAGCTCGATCCGCGCTGCGTCGGTTTCAACGCAAAAATTGAAACAATTTGGGCCGATAGTCATCCCCAACGTCTCCAAAACTTCCATGAGGCTTCTCAGGCCATCATTGAATAATAATACCGCGATATCAGCTGCAATATCGACGATTTTTTTGCTCCCGGACTGACACTTGGGGGCTATTGTCCAAAATGATTTGTTGTAGCTTTCGTTGTTGTTTTGCGTGAAGCCGCCCAAACAACGCTGCAGCAAATCGTCTCTGCTCAAATTTTCGAAGACTGGCGTAATTGCGTCCAATACTTCCTCAGGAAGAGGCGGCTTATGGCGATATTCAGAAATATTACCGCTTGCGACCGCTCGCTGCCACGAACACCACGACTCGGCTCCCTCTGGGCAATCGTCATGTTCTGGCTCACTATCTGTGGATATTTTATGTTTTATAGTTGCCCAAATTGCCTTCCTCATTTTTTCAACACCATCGCTGTTCCTCCGAATAGCCAAATAATTCCGTCCTCCACCCCATTTTCCAACGAAATTGTCTCCTCCTCAAGTGCAGCCTTTTGTTCGCTCACTGTGCTCACAGCTTTAGTGGCAATCGAAATCGAATTTAAGATTCTATCTTAGAAAGACTGAAATATGGGGCGCGGTAGGTCCATAAATGCACAAAACTTCATCGGGCCATTCAAACCGACGCCAAGAAGACGCATACTGAATACGATCCGACGATTTATTTCGTATGTATTGTCAATCATAGGACACGATTTAATTTGCACTTTTTCACAATGGCCGCAATCGACCTCGATTTTGAATTCGAGTCCGCGCAAACTTTTTTCAGTAAACTTTATATCGCGATCAGACACTTTGCACTTCACTAACGTCGATATAATGTTCAATGCATTGACGAGGTGTACTATACGATAACCGAAATCGTTAGTAACACCGACCTCTAAATTGTCCGACGATTTTAACTTTTTCGCCGACGTGCTCACATACTCTGCAGAACTATTTTCGGAGCTATAACGGTTCGGAGGTTTTCAATTCGAAATTTTCGTTCGACTCCTCGTCACATAGCTCCGTTTTGTTCCCTTTTTCGTCGCGTACACTTTCGGATTATCCATTTCGATGTGCAAAGAATAATTCTGAGCATTCGATATTTATAAACGAAACGATTCGGAGCGTTTAGACACGAGTAGCGTCGCTTCTATTCGCAAACTGACGCTTTGACGCTATCCCTATACCTGCCTTGAAAATTTTTCAATTATCGCCACCTATGGCTTTTTTTCGAAACTATATTTATAACAATAGCCGGTTTTTGTGAAGGGAGACAAAAGAATACCTGGGAAAGACCCGCAGGACCTGGGAAAGGCCCGGTTTACCTGCCGACCCTGAGGCGCGCAGCTGCGCGGGACCCCGAGCGTCACGGAGCGCTGCACCGCTCCACAAAATATTCAATATCTCCGAAAATAATTATTTTTTCGACCTGGGTCCAACGGCATCTTAATCTTAAATGTATTTTAGATTTTTCTAGATGGTTTTCAAAAAATCGATTTTTTGAAGCCGTCACAGTGGTGTCCCTTAAGAGGGCGGCCTTGAGGGCGCAGGCATGGTGACCAGGGAGATGGTAGCAGCCCTTGAGATATTCCTCATCAAAGGCGAAGTTTTTGTCTTGTTCGTTGGACATGGCAATATAAGGTTGCCGAGGTTCAATGTAAGCGGCACCCGTTGAGGTTCCGCGGTGTCTTGCGGTTTTAGGCACGGGTATATGCGGTACAGCTGAAAGGGTTCGGCCTCGAGAAGCGGTATCGTCAAGCTCACGATAAGTTGGCCATGGTGATATTTGGTTCTAAGGTGGCCAATGCTGGAAATGTCAACCGCGTGTAGGTGGTTTAAGGCGATAGGGAACTCGGTGGATGTCGTGCTGTGGACTCGGCCCGCTGCTTCCTTGAGTTGTTCGATAAAAAACAGGCTCGGATGGAGAATACCGCGTTGAGCGTCACGTATGGCGTCGATTATCTCGCGGAGTTTGTGGTTGGAACCATCGATGGTATCTATCATGAGGGTGGCGAACCCCATTAAGTGGACGGCGTACTCCAGGTTTCAAATCTCATTTTGTTCCCTCTGTAGACCTTTCTGCAATTGCGTCGTGACGTTGGCGAGTTCCCGGATGTTGTGTTCCGCGATCAGGAGGTTGGACCCCAAGTTTTTTATTGCTCCTCGGATTATGTGGGTGGTGTTCTGGACCAAATAGACAAGATCTTCGTTCCGTGTTTCGAGTTGATTAATTTGATCCGCGTAGAGATTAGCTCTGTCTTCCGTTATGGTTCCGAAGAGAGCGTGGGAAATGGATCCTATAAAAGCGACAGGAGCTCCACGTCGTCCTTGTTGTCTTGTCTGAGCTGGGATGCCATCAGGAAAGACGAGGTTACGGACCAGGTCCTTCAAATTGCGGAATTTCTCATGATGAGCAAGTAACCGGCCAACCGGAGCGAGAATCGCACATTGAGCGGCGGTCAGGTGCTTCTGGCAATCTTCTACGAGTTGAATGGCCTGTGGAGGTGTCCAGGGCTCGAATTCAAGGAGTTCGTTGATGTCAACGTATGAGATGATGTTCCAGCTAGTAGTCGTAACCCGCATGTCTGGCAGACGCTCATAGACGATTCCAGCATGGTCCCGTACATCCCGGATCTGGTAGCAGGGCGTGGAATTTTAAGCAGGCCGACGGTGTCAAGAGCGATTTTTTCAAACGGTTCTGATGGGGTGTCCGTGATCAACATTGGTTCCCGAGTTTTAATTCGCACAAATTTTTCCTTCTGACAAACTTTGCATCGACGAACAAGGCTTTCGGTTTCCTTTTTCATTCCTTTCCATTGGTAACGTTCTCTTAACCGCCGATATGTCTTGATGATGCCTTTGAACGAACGGATCAAGTAGCGCTCAACGGCAATGCGTAGATTCTGCATTACCGTTGCAATATCCGCAAAACTGGGCTTGTCAAAATTATGTGGTTTGCTAACGGCGCTCAGGACTTTAAACTTCCCTTTCGATGACGACAATGTGTCCCATTTTGAGGTTTTGACTACGGAAATTTTCTATGTCGATTTTTCCGAGGTCGGATAGCAACTTTCCGATGGCGTTTAGAAAGTTGCAATCAACGCTGATAAAGTGGGCTACATTATCCTTGTCGTAGGTCAAACCCTCTCGACAAAGTTTGATGATACAGTCGGTGATCTTATTCTCGATGATAGTTTTGCACGTATCGGTGTTTGACTGAGCTTCTCCGGATTCCTCTGAGTCCACATCGAGATAGGGAGTGGGAGAGCCTCTAAGTTTGTACTGTTTCGACCCACTAAGAGGTAGTAATGGCGTGGGTTGCGGCAAAATTTGGTGTTGACTCTCCATGACGGGGGGCCCTCGAATGGTTGTGGAGGAGCTTGGGAAAGGACTCGACTTAGCCATAGGCTTATACGCAGGTAATGGCGTTGGGATGGTTGATTTCCGGGTAGGAGGAATAATGGCTGATGTTTCCTTGGGGACCACTCCTCAATGGTTTTCGACGGTTCCTCCGTCGGTTTCGTGTTCTCTAAGGGCGCTGCTGAGGTCCCGAATGCAGCGGTACCCCTTTTCTATGAGGCCGGGTAGGTCTTCCGCCGACGATGGGCAGTTCTCAATGTCGATGATTTCGTCTGGTTCCCCACGCGCTCGAAGGGATTCGTCGGACTGTGAAAAAGATTTTCTCAAGTCTTCTAAAAATTGGGCGGATGGTTCACCGGCGTTTAACCTCTCTGTAGGCTCCGTAAGGAATTTTTCTGGGGTCAGCGTACTATCAGCAATAGTTTCTGCTTCGGTCTCACTCTCATTCGAAACCGGCGGGGCGATCTCGACTATAGGGCCCGAGGTCGATGCCTTTGAGTTTTGCTCAGGCTCTGATATGAATACGTCGTCACAGAGCGCCTCTGCGGCTCGCAGATCGTCAGGTCGTTCCGATTTGATGGTGGACTTCTCGAGGCTAGGCGTCATACTACGATGAGTGATCCGGATTGGAGGAACAGCGTCAGTAGAGGACTCATCGCTAGGATCTTCAGACTCCGGTTCTTTATAGGTGATGCGCCTCGCAGCAGGCCTCACCTCGTCTCGACATTTTACTCGGGCCGCAATAGAGCTCGTATTTCGTACCGCGATTGTGAACGGGTCGCTTTAGGAGAGAGACCGTTGAGGCTGGGCCGTCTCTTGTGCGAGGTTTCGTCCCCGACAAATTCGTGGGGAAGGCCATGATGGTGAGGGCGGTTGAAATTGGGTTGCGAGAGAGCGCGTCGGCATTTTGATTTAGTTTGCCCGGTTTGTATTTGGCAATGAAATGGTAATCGCCTACCTTGGCTTTCCAGCGAGCTCTTCGGCTAGACTGGTCTGTCATGTTGTGCAGCCATGCAACTTGGTTATCTGTGACCGGAGTAAATAGCCGTCCGTACAAGTACGGCCGGAAATATGCAATCGCCCAGGTAGCCGCTAAGCATTCCTTGTCGTTACTGTGATATTTCTTCTCAGCTGGGTTTAACGTCCGTGACGCGTAGGCTATCGGTCGTTCTTGGCCGTCAATTCCTTGACTCAGCACCGCGCCGAGCCCCGCATCTGAAGCGTCGGTGGCGAGGACGAAGGGCTGACTGAAGTCCGGGTATTGGAGGACTGGTTTCCTGCAAAGAGCTTCGCGGATTTCATCGAAGCTTTTCTGCTCCGATTCTGTCCGGACGAATTTTTTGTTCTTTCTTAAAAGGTCCCTCAACGGTCTGGCCTTGCTGGCGAAGTCCTTGATGAAACGTCGATAATAGTTGGCGAATCCATGAAATCGTTGTACCTCTATTACGTTGGGAGGAGCGGGGTACTTCCGGACTGCCTCGATCTTTATCGGGTCTGGTCGGACACCATCGCGAGAAATAATGTGGCCCAGATAGGTTACGTCCGTGCGAAGAAACTGGCACTTCTCCGTTTGGAGCGTCAGGTTGTACTGCCGGAGACGGACGAGGAGATTCTTCAGACATCTTCCGTGCTCCTCTAGGGTGGGGGCGTAGATAATAATGTCATCAAAGTATACAAATAACTCGCAACCGTTGAGTCCCGTCAAGGCCACGTTCATGTGACGTTGGAAGACAGGGGGGCCGTTTCGCAAACCAAAAGGGAGCACTGCAAATTCGTAATGGCCCTCAGGAGTGGAAAAGGCGGTATTCGGACGATCTTCCGGATCAATCGCGATCTGATGAAATCCGCTGGCCAAATCGAAAATGCTAAAATATTTGGCACCCCCCAGTTGGTCCAGTATATCCGTAATGTTTGGGAGCGGATACGCGTCCGGTAATGTCTTCTCGTTAAGAGCACGGTAATCAATAACGACTCGCCATTTTCGATTACCATTATCGTCTGCCTTTTCAGGTACTATCCAAAGTGGTGAGTTGTAGGGTGAAATACTCGGTTGTATCTTTTCTTCGTGGAGAAGTTTATCCATCTGGCGTTGGATTTCCTCCGTGTGGACCATGGGATACCGATATTGCCGGTTGTTCACTGGTAGGTCATCGGTAGTAGGAATTGTGCAAGTCATCAATGTCGAGTGGCCTAGTTTATCCCCCGGAAGGTGGAAACGATCAGGAAAGGAGGCTACAAATGAACGAACATGCTCTGTCTCCTCGTCGCTGAGATACTCCAGTTTCAGTAGTTCTAAGATGGCGGTGACGTGATCCTTGCCGACAATGAGACTTTCGTCGAGAGAATCGGAATCTGGAATTTCTTCAGGCGGTCCCCGATATTCGAACGGTATTAAGTGCTGCGGTGGTATCGTCATCTCACCATATTCCTCGGTCGTGTTGATAGCCATGACGTAACAGCTATTATTTTGGTTGGTGACGGCGGCTTCGCCTATGAAAATACCGTTGTCAGCTATTAATCGCGGGAGGTATCCCTCGTGTAAGGTGGTGGATTTTAAATTGACTTTGATCGGTTGGCGTGCGCGAACCGGGAGAATTACGCTGACGAAGTCGTTCGTTGATGCTGTAGGTTCAGCAGGTGTAAGTGTAGCCGGTGTTTCTGGCTCGGTGGTGCTAGCAGTGAAAACGCGAGCCTGCCGTTTTTCGAGTTCCGAGACAAACATGATTGGTTTGATTGGTCGGCTGGCTATTAGTAGGGCATTATGAAAGTAGGAAACTTCGCCTTATTCTTGTACCAGATATTCTTCCCCTAATATGCCTGCCCCCGGCGATGGGTGTGGCGACTTAAAGACGTAAAATCGTACGGGGCTTTCGAATATCCTCACTATCGCCGTGCCGATCGCCGTTAGCAATTCTTTGTCTGAAATGCCCAATACCCCTACCCGATCATCCGCATTGATCGGCGTATTTCCGCAAAGAGCTTTGACTTCAATCATATTAATTACCGCACCGCTATCAACCAAAAATCTCGCCTTTTTGTTGTTCAATTCCGAAGCTGGCATTTCTACCACAGCTTTCGGTTGTCGCGAATTGTTTCGCAAATTCACCGTTCCTATTGGAAGTTCACGGCGGTCGTCGCACGCGAATTTTGCTGAACAGCCGTCGACGCGTCACTCAGACGGCCGGGATTACCGTTTAAAGCTACCTCTTTGGGATCGGCGTTTCTTTTGGGCGGAGGAGTATTGTCTCTACGACGCGGAGAATTTCGCGATGATTCCGGCGTGTCCCTGTCGTGGGATGAGCTTCTGCCTCGTCCGTAAAAGCGCGAGTATGACTCTCGGTAATTAGACCGATTGTCTCTCTTTAATATGCTCCTAGGTGGACTGCGACTTGTGTCTCGTGTAGTCGAGTCTCTCGTATAACGTCCGCGGGATCTACAAGGGCAAATTTTGCAATCCGGGCAGAGCGCTTCCTCAATAGAGGCTGCGTATGCACGGCGGTACGGCGAGAAATCTCGACTCTCACGATAGGATCGACATTCGTCTTCAGAAGAGTCATCCCCGCGATAATACGTTCGTCGCGGGTCTGCGTAATCATGAAACGAATTTACCCGATTTCGCGAACGCCGTATCCGTTTCTCGTATTTGTACGCGAGTTCGAACGCAGCCTGCAAGGTGTCGGGATCGCGACTATGAACGTAAGCTCTTATAGCGTCGGGCAAGCCGTCAATATAAACATCGAGTGCCCTAGCTTCTAGTCTTTTTTTTGTCAATTGGGCATTTTCGTTGCCCTCATTTTCTTCGACTTCGCTAATTGCTCGTCGAATGTAACGCTGAAGGCGTGAATGAAAATCCGACACGTCTTCGTCATTTCTCATGCGGGCATCAAGGAGTCGACTGCGATGATAATCATAATCCTTGTCAAGAGAGAATTTTTCTTTAAGGCACTTGAGTACCTGTTTAGAATAATCAAATGATTTCCCTTCTACATGGGCTCGGGCCCTGCCTCTGAGCTTCGCTAAGATCCCGTTAATAAGTCTGATTTCCGCTCCTGCAGGAAGACCTTTTTGCAAAGCTTTTATTTCCGTTTCATAGTCAGAGAATTTCCAATTCTCACCGTCATATCGGGGAATTTTATCTAAAGCATCCTTAACTGTGAGATAATCTAAGTATGCTGAATGATTTAGCATGCTCTGATTTTGAGCGGTGTTATTGCCTTGAGGCATGGTTGACTCAGAGGGCATGATCAAAGTTATAAATTTAATATAAATATAATGAGGTAAAGAGATAAATCGAATTCAGTGCACGTTGAGGCTGATTTGAATTTACTATAATCGCATTGAAATTTTATAGTGACATTTTTTGTTTAAAAATTTGACCAAGATAGTGATAACATCCCACCGCTGCCACTAATTTGTTTTAGCCGAGACTTATAGTTGAGGCTAGAACAAGAGATTCACAACAACATCTAGACGTTCGGGATTATGAACCTCCGTTTGCAATTATTTAATAATTGCCCGGATATGCTATTAAACCGCTTGGCGCACCTATCTGGTCCAGGGCAAATAAGGTTAAGGAGAATGAATATGCATCAGTTCTTCCTGCGATACTCCCGGCATATATTTGGATATAAAAACGTTACAATTTGGTTCTCTCGCAGTCGACTACTTATTTCTTATGGAATATAAACGTGACCTAGAATATGACGGAAGTGGGTTAGTGACTCCTCGAAGACAGCGCAAATCAGGCGTCGATGCTGACACACACTCACGAACACAAAACGCTCGGTAGACTCGAAAATATCAATCAAGCTGGTTTATTTTAGAGAGTTACGTAGCGAAAACAATGACTTTTATTCGTTGTTATTATTCAGTACCTTTCGTGTTTTTGGTGCGATGAGCCGCTGCACCTCAGTGCCGCACTATCCCTCAGGCAGTGATACTTGATCGCGAAAGATCGTAATCGCGGGCTCGGGAATGAACTTACAAGGACACGGGAAGGACTCGGCACACAGAGGAGTACTCTGCGGAGCTCCGCTCTGTCCTCAGATTTGCGAAAGACTAACGTAAATTATTGCAACTCGATGGTGGGTTGCCTCTAAATTTTTGTGCCAATCAGCAATTTTACTTGTCTCGAAATGACGAATTTCGAAATGAGTCCGGCTGAGCGAGTTCCCGTGTTCTCGATGGAGTTCGTTCGCGTTACAAGTTGCTGAATAGTTCGTCAGCATTGTGGGGAAATAGGAATTCCAATTGCCCTAAATTTTCTGGGTTCCGCAATGTGAGGTGTCGCAAGTTAAAGTAATGTGGGATTTCCGAACGTAAGGTATAGTTTGTACACGTATTAAGATTAACCTATTGAAAATAAGATGCAGGTGTAACAACCTAATAAGTAGACGGAAAAAACTATTCCCACGCATGACGCCGGCCTATCACGTAAATCAGCGTACAGTCTCACAATTGATTAACCAATCACTAAGAAGCTCTGATCCGAAAATGCATTCCCCCAAAAAAGCTCCTTCCCCTCAACCAGACTTTCCTAATTTTCATATCACGAAGGAGCAGACACTCTGTATTCATACTCCGAACTGAACAGTCGACTTACAAGGCTAAACCCTTTTGCTCTGCGTTTCCGTGTAATCATTGTACGCCTAACTATCTTTGTACCGAAATTATAAGTTTGTAAGAGTTAAACGTAATAAACGTGAACTACGTGAATTAAGACAAAATCTACGCATCTGAACATTTATTTGATCAACGATCAATCATCGGGCAGATCCCACCCTCTTACCAGAATCACGCACCTCAAATTCGTCTCAATCCAAATTGTTATTCAACTGTGTTCGAAACTCACGCGGAAGCGAAACAGAGACTCACATCGCAATCTAATTCAATTCGAACTTTCACGCTCTAAATCGGCAACCTCGCGAGTCCCACCTAAATCTCCCTCCGGGACGTAACATACCACGCCTGATGACTAAGTTTTTCTTCCAAAAGCTGTTCTCACAAAATTTCCGTTTTCCACCTTTCCCACTCTTACAAAACAATCACCAATGCGTATGTAGAACGATAATTACGACTCGGTTAAACGCCGCGTTGTACACTGTCGCCGGTGACGCACACACTCGTCCTCTCTTCACACACATGCCTCGCTGACCTCGCTCTCATATTGCGCGTCTATTTCGCCGGGAGAAAAAGGAGTAAGAAGGGAAAGAGGAGAGCGTAACAGAGAAGAGTGTGTACGTCAATTGGCGGGAGTGTCACAGAGCTGTCGAATAACACGTGCATTCAATGAAAAGCTACAATTATATTGTAGAGTGCGTTAATTAATGGAAACATTTTTTCATTTTGATGCTCGTTTCTGGTTTTAATAGTTCGCATGAAGAAGAGATAGAGTGCAATGTTCATTTTCTATCTTTAGAAATACACATTTGCTTTTAATATTGGCAAACGTGAACAGTTTTTTCTGACTTGAGAATTGGATCCTCGCAAGTCCCACTTGTGTTGAAGCGCAAGGGGTGGTGAAAACATCTTTACGAGTTTGATTAATGTAACCTTCAAAAAATACATCCTCTGGTCTTTGTATATTTCTTTCGTTTCCTACCCTTGCAAAGATCTCTTTAATGATCACAATTGTATCATGGTGGAGTTGGACGGCGTTATCTGGGCGTTTGTCAGGAATTTTCATTCTGTGATATTGAATAGAATCAAGGTTTAATACGTGACATCCATTCCTCTCAGAAAATCGCTGTTTTTTCGCTCTACATTCAGTCAATATAAGCTTCTTTTTATTTTGACTATCGTTTCCGAATTTTAGAGCGCATTTATGCGATTTACGATTTGCGCCAACGGTTTAGTGTTATCCCTCACTAACCGTTTGAATTTCCCGATGAAATTTTTCCCCCAAAAACGCAGATAAATTGACTAAAGATGTCTTGAAATATCTGACATCATCAGCAATATGGATAAGTCTGTGAACGTGCAGAACCTGGGAATCTTTCCATAATACGTCGGCATACACTGAACGAATGTTTTCAGGTATGCTTTTGCGTCATCGCAACTCTCCACCGCCAACTCAGTGCTACACAGAATCCGGCAAGCAGTGTGTAGGTGTAGAAAATGAACATACACATCTTTCGGTAAAACGAATTTCAGCACGATTGAGCCAACATAAAGCTGCACGAATGAGCATTGTGTTGCTTTCCAACGACTGTAGTCACTGACATCAAACTTCGTTCGTTGGAATTCATGCGGCACCGATCTTTCGACACTTTCCATGAGAGCTTTAAACGTTTTCCGTTTATCCCTTTTCAGACTGTTGGTCTAGTAAGAAAGTAGATTCGTCGTGAGATTCAGGAACATCTTGCGGAAAATCCTTCACTGGATCAAATCCTGGTATGTCGAATAAGGGACTTCTGATGTCAGTGAGTTGGTGTTCCTTATCAGCACGAGTGATCAAACTCTCTTTAGTTCGTTTCGGATAATCAGTTTCCGGATAAACTCTCTTGCGATTTACAGTGACACCAGGGATCGAGCACCGTTCGCATGCTGAAAAACCTCCAAGGTGTTTTGTGAATCTCATGTACGCTCTTGCAGGTACGTCTCCAATTATTGCAGCAACTTTGAAGGTGTACGTTTTGGCGATCGTTGTCAATCCATTTTCGGTCAATGCACTCGATTCGTTGGCAAAGTCCCTTAACAACTCCTCCGCGAATTTCGGTTTAGCATCACCGTAGTATAAAGCCACCTAATACAGAATAACATGAAATTCAAATCTCAATAGGAGGAAAATAATTTCGTAAATTGCCAATTTGTAGAACTATACAAATTGACCAGTCACCAGAGATAAGTGTGAACAATCCGAAAAAAAGGTATTGATTCTGAAAAAAACTCCACCCCCCTCCGCGATGGGGATCATTTTCTGAATAATTACCAAAAAATATAAAGGGGGTAGACCCCTTTGGAGCGCGAAAAATAAAAGCAATCTTTGGAGTAGTATAGCTATGAGAGTTCTAAACCAGATCCTCTGAGGGGTGCGTGGCGGGGGGTTCACGCGGGGCGGGATATGACGTCACGCGGGGCGGGGTATGACGTCACGCGGGGCGGGGTATGACGTCACGCGGGGAGGGGAACTCGGCGGAGCGGCTGACGTCACGCAGGGAGGGGGAAGTCGTTGGAGCGGCGGAGGGGGGTATATATCGATTATCGATTAATTGAGCATTGATTATTGATCTTTATATATTTAAAATTTATTGTTGATTTATTTTTATTTATTGTTGTCTTATATTGTTTATTTCGTGGATTTTCTTATTTAGCGGCTCCCACCGGAGAGCCAAGTTGGTTGACTCGCGTCGCTGAGAGAAGCGATCGGATTACACGTATGCATCAGAGAGAGCAAGAATGAGAGATGGAGCGACTGCATCGCATGCATGTGACATGGAGCGACTCATCTGCATGAATAAAGTCATATACACTTTAGACATTCGACGATTAAAGCGGTTGGGTTTGTTTGGGTGAAATCCCAAACAAACCCCACGAACGTCTTCGAACATCTATTGCATCTCAAGGCCAAAATGGTTGGGACATTCGCAAAAGAATAAAAATAATACGAATGATATTGCAAACGCTTCGCAGATCTCGTTGAAAAAGTTGATGTCGTGTATTACGTACATTGTTCATACGATCAATCGTTATGCAGATATGAATCGCACCGTAGTAGCGATTGCATTGCATGGTTCGTCGAATAACTAAAAAATGTAGCTTTGCATGTAAAATACATTTTTCATCTTCAAATATCCCCATGGTACAGTTATCATCCGACGAGGAGCTTGAATTTCGAAGCACGATTAAGTGTATCATATGTGAACAAGATTTTGCACAAACCGATACACGAGTTCGCGATCATTGCCATTTAACTGGACGTTACAGAGGCCCATTCGAATTGCAATATAAATTTCGAACAATCTTTTTTCATTCCGGTAGTTTTTCACAATTTGTCTGGCTATGATGTGCATATTATCATCAAAGAAGTAGCCACCGCCTTCGAAGGGAAAACTTACGTGCTTCCAATAAAAAAAATATATATATATTTCATTTACGAAAACTATTCAAACTACTACCGAAGAAACAAAAAACCAAATTAAATTACGCTTCATCGATTCATATAAATTTCTAACCACATGTCTTGAGAAATTAGCATCATTTTTAATGACGGACAAACTGAAAATTTTACGCTCACAATTTGATGGTCTACCGATGCATGATTTTACATTATTTGACCATGTCAGCAGATTGGAAGACACGTGTTTGCCGCCGCACGACTCATTTTACAGTTCCTTGACCGGGGAAACGATCACCGCGAGCGAGTACGTTCACGCTGAGAATGTCTGGGAGCGGTTTTCCATTCGAACGCTTGGTGAATATAGCGATTTGTATTTGAAGATGCATGTCTTGTTATTAGCACATATTTTCGAAAATTTCCGTGATACGTGTATTGAAAGTATGGGCTTGATCCGGCGTATTATTACACTCTTCCCGGATATACTTGGGACGCCATGTTGAAATATACGCACATTACGTTTGAATTATTGACCGACATCGACATGATTGTATTCATCGAGCGAGGTATACGCGGAGGTTTCAGCCAATGTTCAAACATATATGCACATGCTAATAACAAGTATATGCAATTATACGATCCATTAAAATCAGCATCAAACCTGATGTACTTCGATGTGAAAAACTTGTATGGACGGGCAATGTGTCAACCTATGTCTTATGCCGATTTTCAATGGATCGACGACACATCGAATTTTTACGTATTATCCATAGCGCTAGAATCACCTGTAGGCTACGTTCTCGAAGTCGATCTCGAATATCCGCAACGTTTGCATGATCCGCACAGTGACCTTCCGTTTTGTGCGACATGCGACAAACCACCTGGCAAGCGCCAAGAGAAATTGCTCGCATCCTTATGCGATAGGAAGCATTACGTGATACTCTATCGTAATTTGCAGCAGTGTATGCGTTATGGACTTAAAGTAGCGAAAATACACAGAATTTTGAAATTCACTCAATCCCCCTGGTTACGTTCATACATCGAATTGAACACGTAGTTTCGCACACGTGCTATAAATGATTTCGAGAAAAATTTGTATAAATTAATGAACAAAGCAGTATTTGGTAAGACGATGGAAAACGTGCGAAACCGTGTAGACGTGGAACTTGTAGCAAAGTGGGAGGGACGGTATGGGGCAGAGGCAATGATCGCTAAACCAAATTTCCACAGTCGAAGTATCTTTTCGGAAAATCTTATTGCCGTCGAATTGCGGAATCTGGAGGTAAAATTCAACAAGCCGATTTATGTGGGTATGTGTATACTCGACATTTCGAAAACATGTTTATATGAGTTTCACCACAAATTCATGATTCCGTTGTATCAGCAAAACTGCAAGATCATGTATGGCGACACCGATAGTCTCATATACCACATCAAGTCTGACGACGTTTACGTCGATATGAAGCGTAACATTGACAAATTTGATACGAGCGATTATCCGATGGAAAACGTATACGGTTTACCGTTCGTCAACAAGAAAGTGCCCGGTCTCATAAAAGATGAAAATAATGGTATGGTAACGACGGAATTTGTGGGATTGAGAGCAAAAATGTACGCTTTGCGAGTCGATGGTAAAAATGACACGAAAAAGGTGAAAGGTGTGGAAATAAATGTCGTCGCGCGAACAATAAATTTCAATGACTACACTCGCTGTTTACGGGAAGAAATTGAGATGACTCGTCAGCAGTCTCACATAAGATCGAAGCTCCGCGAAGTTTACACTATTGCAGAGTCAAAAATTACTCTAACAAGGAAACGGTGCGAGGTCGATGTCTCCGATTTCGATGAAATTTGGCATGCTTGTAGAATGGGTAAAAATAGGCGACACCGATTTTTTTTATATCGGCGGAACCCGATTTTTAACGGTTGAAAAGCACCCTCGAAAATTGGGGTGTTTTTCGTTTTTCGTTGATACCGTTTTAACGGTACGAGATATGAAAAAACTTGCAATTGCAACAATGTTGATTTTTTCGTGTACTATACATTAGAGATGAGAACGGTGCAGATAGCAACACATTTCATATTGTTCATTGCAAAAATGAAACTTTTTCAACCGTATCTCCGAGAATTTTTAATCGATGGGGATGTAAATTTGGATGCATGTAGAGAATGGAAAAGTGCGGATTCGCATTTTTTCTTTTTCCGATATCTCACAATTAAGGGGTTGAACCTGCCCGTCGATTTTTTTGCCGAGAGCATCGTATTATCAGCTAGCCTTTTGGCATTTCGGTCTAAATTCACGTCAATATATGTTTGTGTTATGACGCAATTGCATATTTGTAACATTCCAGCCCCCTCCCCCAACGGCCCCCCTCTCGAAAGGGAAACGTTCAAAGTTCTTACCGTGCGGCATGGACGAAAATTTGTAGAAATAAAAATGGGTCACAAAGAAAGTACAATATGGCAAAGTAGTCAACACACATTTTCTCGTTTTCGAAATAAAAATAAAGTTCGAAGGGAAAAAATGTTGTATTCTTCGACTACTAGACGTTCACGATGATAATGATGAGTACAGCAGCAAATGGCGTGTTATTTATTGCAATAATTCGTCAATTACTTGTGAAAAATCACTCTTCAGTTTCCCACTCATATGGGCAGAGGCAAGGTTCGCAATCACAGACTGACTTCGTATTTCGGAAAGCAACTGGATTATAATTGTATATCTACGAAGGAATTCCACTCCGCTCACCGCATCGAAGGCATTATCTGCAGAGATTACAGCGTTTTTGGGTTGCCGCTGCAACTCATGAACAGAATGATGCAAATATTTGTATCGGCTTTTAACGCAGCATAATTTAATCTTTATCTTTAACTTCAATTTCACAAACAGCAGAACCAATGAACGAAAGAAATAAATATTCGCAAACAGCGACTACGGTGCAAAGAGCGGCTCTCATGATAACCTTGAAATCGCCTCATTAAAGATGAATAGCAGTTGTGGTAATAGCGTGTGTCGTCGTTATTTTTCGTGTGTATTTTTCAATTGGCTTTCAAGTCATATAAATTCACCAACGATCATCATTGCTGCAGTTACGACGGAGAAGCCGGCCATACACTTTGAGTTCGAAATATAAATAAAAATGTACGTTAATCCGGTGAATGTTATTCAATTTCTATCCATAGCGATAAGTGCTATGAATTTGCCTCGCACTCCAATCACCGAACAGGAAAAACAGTTTAGTAAGGATCTAGAAAACATGATCATTGAAGCGATGGATCAACCTATGAAAATGGAAGTCGAAACTGGTTTGGATTTCCTGTCACCAAATGAAATTCATGAAGCAGCCGTAATAGAAGATGACAGTGAAGGAGATTGGCACGGACAACGATACCTAGATCCAAAAATTGATGAAAATGTATGTACCCAAGATATAGAAGAAATGAGTTACGAATACAAGACGAGAGCTGTAGATTACTGGAGATCCGGGGCAAATGGGAATAGAAAGTTATCATCTGTTCAAACGAAATTCAAAAAGGTGACATCAGAGCCGCAGTTGCGCCGGTGGGCCCATAGAATAAATAAGGGTGGCACCTACAAAGGAAAGTTAACAAAGATAGCTCACTACACATTGAACAATTTTAATGATGCTTTGGACAAAAGGCTGCCTGTCCATGATATAGATCTTCGGCGATGGGCCTTACGTGCACGAGAAATTGTAGAAATACCAGCCGTAAATTTTCAAGCATCGGATTTTTGGCTAAGGACATTCAAAAACCAACATTGAATTGTGTCACGGAAGATTACTAAATAAGTAACAAAACAACAATGATTAAACGCTGATACACTTCAAAACAAAGCTATCGAATTTATAGAAATAGTGAAAGTCAACATAGCCAACGTTGGGGCTGAAAACACATTCAATTCTGATCAGAGTGGATTCAATTTAGAGCTACATGCAGGCCGCACATTGACAAAAGAAGGGCAGAAATCCGTTGAGACAGTCGTGCAGTCGAAAACATCAACAACACACAGTTATACTATACAGCTTTTGGTTTCTGCGAGTGGCAAGCTTTTGGCACCTATGTTGATCGTTTTAAACGAAGCTACTGGCAATTTTGGTCCTCGAGTGGAACAAACTATGTTCAGAGCGGAAAATATATTACTATTAGCTTCGAAATCTGGAAAATTGACAACTAATCATTTCAAGCAATGGTTCCAAGAAGTATATATTCCCTATACGGGTCCAAAATCGGTAATACTTCTGGATTCTTGGAGCGGTCAATGTCCAACTGCATTTAAAGAAATGGATATGCAAGGGAAATATATTAAAGTTTTGACCATTCCAGCAAGTTAATATATCGCACCAGTTTTATTAGTTCCGTAGACTATTAGTCCATATGATAATTAGTAATTTCTCGAGGTACGACTGGAATGATACTGGCCCTTGATGTTTATGGCTTCCGTGTATGGAAAAATTTCGTCAAGCACTTTTCTGACGCAGTAATATTATACAATTATGACGTCAATCTGCATTTGAGAGACAATATTGTTAAATTACAATCTCTTACACACAACCAGTTTTCTTCTCCACGGTTTACAAAAATTTTCAAATATGCGTGGTACAAAAGCGGGTACGAAGAAGGAAGACCACCATACTTCGAAAATCCGGTAGAATTTTGCTTTTCACAAAATGTACCGACATGCGATATATGCGGCGAAGCAGCTATTATCACTTGCGCGTGGTGTAAGAAATATCTTTGTTGCAAACACTTTTATCATGACTATCATTATTGTAATATGTATAATCCATAAAAAACATAGAGTTGAAACGTTTCCTAAATGAGTAAGCGTGAGAACACTTTTCCGATTGTGTTGTAATCTTCAAAGGCAGTCCGTGGCAGGGGAGAATTTCGTCGGAAATATACAATTGCAATCCAGTTGCTTCCCGAAGCACGAAGTCAGTCCGTGATTGCGATCCTTGCCTCTGCCCGTATTAGTGGAAAACTGAAGAATGATTTTTCACAAGTAAGTCACGAATTATTGCAATAAACAACACGCCATTTATTGCTGTACCTATCATTATCATCATGAACGTCTAGTAGTCGAAGAATACAACATTTTCTCCTTTCGAACTTTATTTTTATTTTGGCCCGTTCACGAGCTATAGAAAGAACGATGTTTTTACGGGTGCGTTGACCCCTTAAGAGTGTCGTTCCACCAAAACGAGAAAATGTGTATCGACTATTTTGACTGATTGTACTTTCTTTGTAACCCATTTTTATTTCTACAAATTTTCGTCCATGCCGCACGGTTAGAACTTTAAACGTTTGCCTTTCGTGAGGGTGGCCGTTGGGGGGGGGGGGGGGGGCTGGAATGTTACAAATATGCAATTGCGTCATAACACGAACATATATTGACGTGAATTTAGACCGAAATGCCAAAAGGCTACCTAATTATACGATGCTCTCGGCAAAAAAATCGACGGGCAGTTTCAACCCCTTAATTGTGAGATATCGGAAAAATAAAAAATCCGTATCCGCACTTTTCCATTCTCTACTTGTATGCCCATTTACACCCCAATCGATTAAAAGTTCTCGGAGATACGGTTGAAAAAATTGCATTTTTGCAATAAACAATATGAAATTAGTTGCTATCTGCATCGTTCTCATCTCCAATGTATAGTACACGAGAAAATAAACATTGTTGCAATTTGAAGTTTTTTCATATCTCGTACCGTTAAAACGTTATCGACGAAAAACGAAAAACACCCCAATTTTCGGGAGTGCGTTTCAACCCTTAAAAATTGGGTTCCGCCGATATAAAAAAATACGTGTCGTCTATTTTTACCCATTCTACGAGCATGCCAAATTTCATCGAAATCGGCGACATCGACCTCGCAACGTTTCCTTGTAAGTCCACACCATGAGAAGCGGGGTATATCGTGACGTAAAGTACGGACACTCTACCATGGGTCATTATAAAATAGCATTGTAAATGTATTCATTAGGCTACATTGTATGTATTGTTATAAAATAAAAATGGAGAGATATAATGAATGTAGAAATGTAATTTTGATATATATGGGAAAATATTCATGTTATATATAATGCGAGTATGTTAGTGTTTACAGGATATAATTATTTATTTTTATAAGGAATGGTGAATGTATACATAAATAAAATGGTGTGCCTATTGTAAATAAACTTTATTGAATTCTTCATATACTTTATAAAAGGTATTACAATATATTATTTTTGTGTATCCACGAGTTTTGAGATTTATCTATTCCCAACCATTTAACATAAACATCATTGCCCTTTTTGCGTATTATCTTCTCCACGAGATATATGTTTGGATTGATACATGCCAATCGTACGATCCTTTCGAGCATTGTACTTCATAACGAGTTGCGGTAACGCATCGATCCACTTGTAATTATCATTGAGTGTAAACATTTTCCACATATTATTTTTGAGAGAGTAGTATAGCTAGGCCGGTTCTAACGCAGGTCCTCTGAGGGGGGTGCGGGGCGGGGGGTCCACGCGGGGAGTGGTATGACGTCACGCGGGGAGGGGGACTCGGCGGAGTGGCTGACCTCTCTCTCTCTCTCTCTCTCTCTCTCTCTCTCTCTCTCTCTCTCTCTCTTGTAGCGACTGTCGCCAGAGAGCCAAGTTGGTTGACCCGTGTCGCTGAGACAAGCGATCGGATTACACGTATGCATGAGAGAGAGAGAGCGAGAATGAGAGATGGAGCGACCGCATCGCATGCATGTGAGATAGAGCGAGATATACATTTAACTTCAGACATTCACCGACTAAAGCAGTTAAGTTTGTTTGGGTGAAATCCCAAACAAACCCAAACAAACCCACGAACGTCTTCGAACATCTATTGAACGCTTTCGAACGTCTCCGAACATCTCACGAACGTCTCCCGTACGTCTCTCGAATGTTTGAGAGCAATATTTTATACAACTGTGTAATCTCATAACAGATAATGTAAGAAAGAAAGGGGTGAGGAGAATTAAAAAATCACATAATGTCACATTTCGTTTATTTGCATGAATCTTTATGATTCAACCACCAATTAAACATTTTACATACATTCTGTAATGCACAATTTTTTTCATGCTTTTCGCATCGTAGAGTAGAGCTTACGCCTAATTTACTTAAGGTATCCATATCGCCAAAGTCCAACGTTTCAATAACTAGATCATTTTTCATATTTAATATATCAGCTAGCCAATCTCGTTTTTCATGGCCGTCAACATATACAATGGGATACGTATCGACTTCCGTTGGGCCCACAACTGCAGCCGTTATTAAACCTTGAGCCATGCTATATGGAACGTTTCCATAGGCCCACTTTAGACCATGATGATTTTGTGAGAAGTCTCTATGGTATGATACTCGCGAAAATGTAATGAGAGAGCACACATTCCGCTCTTAGAATCGCTACTTCCTTCACGACAAAGTTTCTCCCAACAATGAATCCTTGTAGATCGCCAAATGTAGGTACAGACATAACGAAGATGGCTCGATCAAGTCGATAGCAAGATCAATTGATGACTGACGTCAATATTTAAGAAACTCGTCTTTAAATCATTTATTTATCGAGCGGGGGGTTACTTGCTGATCTATACAATTTTACGAACCATGTTTGTCAATGGACAATATTCAACAACTCGATCGTGCAAGATCAAACAATAGGCAGTAGTATTTGGTGGCAAATCTTCCTTACATTCAAACTCTATTCGCACATCCACGATAGCATTTTTCACAGACTCGTTCTGACGCGAGCAATCGATAACCGTGAGAGGGCCGTTATATTGAAACTTTGCAATAGTGAGCAAAGAATTATCACTATTACAGCCGTAATAAGATTTACGAAATTGAGAGTACATATTGAACAAAATGGCGAATCTGGTTTTGTCAAAGTCCAAATTCAAGTCATCGTAAGGATAGGATTCCGAGTTGAGATAAAGTTTAACATTGGCGAGCTTGCTGTCGTCGAATAGTGTAATGTCCTTTGCCATAGAATTTTTTTTGCCAGTCTGCAGCGCAAATATTACATATCTTGGTTTCTCTAGCTGGGAGGCAGCTTTCACAGTCCATGAGTGTTTCGTTGTGCTTTGAAGCAGTGGATACTCGTATAGATCCCAAGAGCGAAAGCTCATATTCAAGTATCGCCCACTCTCCAATTTTCGAAGTAATGACAATTTAGTTATCTCATGTAATATTACGTGAGGCATACGCCATTGTATCTTGAGCAATTCAACTTCTGCCTCTACTAATGGATGCTGACTGAATACGCAATTGTTAACATTGCGCGAACGTATCAGAATTAGCTCATGACGAGCATTGATAACAACGCGCTTGTAATCTTCGCAGAATCCTAGCAATATGTTGAGAGGTACACAAAAATTGAAATATTTTCCCCCATTATTATGTGCTACATCCCAAGCAGCATTTTTCAAAGTATGACTCCTCTCAGGGCTTAGAGAGATGTAGTTTTTAATCGTGGTTGTTATTCCAACGTTTCGATTGCGATCAATCTCCACACCATCGAGCTCATAACGAATTTCATCAAACATGAATGCAACGCAATTGTTTCCCAATACTACTATTGCTTGATCATCTGGTTTTTTAAGCACCGTGAACTTTCCCTCAACGTAGAGAAAACTTTCAGATGGTAGGGTGTACAAGTCTTGGTGTTGTATAGGAATTCGTATTTCATCGCTGTGTCCAAACGTTGAGTTGGCATACGGATTGTACGTATGAGTCTCAATTTTGATGATACGATCGTCAAAGATTGGCTCCCCACTGATATTCAAAACGTCAGTCATTCTTTTGCCTCAAGTATGTCGTACAATAAATCCCAGAGATTCTAAAAATTCACGATTCGCTGCACTGAGTTTTTTCTTTGCGGGTAATTTAACACTCAATGCCGCTTGTCTTCTTGCAAGAGTATTACCGTGTGGGATCGTATTATCTCGCGTAGAAATATTGTCTCTGGCGTATTCCGTGTCGTACAGAACGAGCATCACAAGCGTCGCTTTCGTATGTGCAATCTCACCGTAATTTCTTCTCCTCGAAAATCGAGTAGTTTTCCCTTCTGATCCACGATACGTATCGTTAGATCCGTAATGCTCCGCACAACGATCGGAAGATAAATGATTTGCGCAGGCGTTTCCGATATCTTATATCCTGGTGGTACGCTCGGTGAAAATTCATGTATCGTGTGTACACGCTCGCCATTGCTGTACGCACCAGTGGTGACACTACATTCTATGCGGATAATGTTGACATTCATTATGTTTATCGGTACATCATATTCCTGCCATTTCCAGGGATGCAGTATTCGATTTGATGAAAATCCCAACGGGGATTGTTACATCCTAGCGAATGTGCCTTCTCTCGGTTATTCCCAATATGCTCATTTGCCGTTATAAGCTTATTATTAAATGTATAAATCTAAGAATAAGATGAATAACCGCGTACAAGGGAACGTGCGTACGTTTCGCACGCATATTCAACCCACAGCGATATACGCATGATAGCAGCACCGTCAGTTATCGCCTTTTCCTATACCATCGGCTGTCAACAAGAACAAGATCTCAGGCGAATATTCCAAGAAGAGCTGTCCAACGAAAAACCAACCATCACCTCGATCAACAGACTCCAAAAAAATCTACGCCGGCCCAACTGCATGAGAACCAAGAAAGCCTCGACCCTAGATTATTTAAACATAACATAAACTAGACGGCTCCGACGAGCTTATAACTCCGACTAAATAATAAGATATCCGATCTCGCAGCGTAGTCCGATATACAAACCTCTCGATATGAGAAGTCACCATAGCCATAAATCGACATAACACAAACCATGCGAATGCTTAGGTCTCTGATATCGAACTCTATATTCCATGCGCTTTTTCGCCGAAACACGAGACAAAGGTCTCCTTCTCTTCATACGCATATTAGTCAGAACCGATGGCCTGAAATAAGGCCACGCACGTGCCTAACGAATCTGTAAAGTATTCGCATACCATACCGCGACCAATCACGCTAATCAACCGATATCTTCACGACCAATGGTCCAATCCCTAAAGAACTAGATGACCAAGACCACACTCTCCCACGTCCCTTCTCCCACTACTGAACCTCTCCTAATTTTTATATCAAGAAAGACTTCCTTCCTGAAGTCAGTCGCCCGTCAACTACCATCGACTCAAGTTCTTCTATCAAGTCTAAATCTCAGTCTCCCGATAATCTTCATCAAGTTCAATCTCAGTCTCCCGTCAACCAATATTTCCGTCGACCGAATTACTCCTTGTATCAAGTCTTAACCCAGAAGCCTAACGAATATCTCCGATTATCTTTCATACGAACCGTTTTCATTTTTCGAGTTACAAAAGTTTTATTTTACACTTGTATAATTTCTATCATCGGTCCGTGATTATCAATCTCAATTCATCGACCTTGCGCGCCGTTCATATTTCTATCTACGCGTAGTGCCGTCGTAGTAAACACGTCGAGTATACACACAACCAGCCGAAAATCCTGCGAGCGTCTTACCAGCAATTGTACCAGCGAGCGCACCAGGCCAAGAGCGAAGGCCCTTGTAACGCGAGCGACAACAAACATCCACGCGAGCGAGCGAGCGAGCGAACGACCGAGTGTCAAACACAACGAATGTAAGCTAACTTTACCTTTTCTTTTTGTATCATTCATCGTAAACCTGATCGCTTCAAACCGTCTAGTAATCGTACAATAAACAACATAGTGTCAATCGTACACCAAGTCTGTCGAATTATCCCTCAATTTCGAAACATCGTGTCAATTCCTTAATTCTACTCTTTCCCACGCACTACCCCTTTTTACCCTCATCCCGTGCTATTGCGCTAGGCGTAGGCAACAAAGAGGGAAACGAAAATATTATGCTCTCATCCCTTCCGGATGTGACATATAAATTTTTGGGGGCTCGTCCGGGATTAGAAAAAAGGGAATGTGCTAATTAATCCAACGTCCATAAGTGATTCGAAAATTTATACATCGGATTTATTACCTGGTTTGGAACCTCCTAAACGATCGACCAAAAAAATTACAAAAATTCTCAAAAATCGAAAACAAACCCACAAAAACAATGACGACGTTAGGGACAAACCAGTCAATATCCCTAAAAGACGCCATCAGCTGCGTCGCGGAAATAAAAAAAAAGAATATCGCTTTAGCAGAATTCATACCGGTATGCCAAGACTCAATAGAAAATGCGATACGAATTGAACACGAAGTTAAAGCGCGCAACGAATTGCAGTCCACTCTCACTAACCACAAAAGGTTCGTCCCGTCAAAATCAGTAAAATTTTGTAATGTATGCAAAAGAGACAATCACACCACAGAAAATTGTCGATTCGCGACCCTTACCTGCCAAAATTATGAAAATCAAGAACACCATGCCATCGAGTACCAAAGGGTCCTAAATGAACAAAACTCAGTTGTTTGCCAAATATGCAAAAAAATCGGCCATTTAGCAGATAGATGTTTTCAGTTAAAGAACAAAACGCCCAAATCCAAACGACCCGTTTGTCGGTATTGTAAACGGATAGGACACACTATCGAAAACTGCCGTACCCGCGAATATAATAACACGCGAAATGGTCCGAATACCCCTCGGGCAGCCGCGCTGCGAGACCCTACGATCTCAAAGCGTCCGGTCTCGATAATCATTCCACCCGAACCTATCTTACCTACACTATAAACGCAGAAGATTTCGTTAACCTACCCTCGGTGTGTATCGGAGCGCACCAAAAAAAAAAAATAGCGATGTTAAACAGTGGCGCTATCCCGAACCTCATTAAAAAAACAATACAATTTCGAAACTTTATTCTACATCATACCTGACGTGCTTTGACTCCCTAACCCCGGTTTATTGAGGTCCCAATCGTTTTATTTTTTTTTTTTTTTGCAATAAATTCCAAAATAAATTTTAAGACGGAATGCCTTGAATGTGAAGACAAGGCATGTCCGTTCAAACGAACAAACGAACGCGACGAGGTCGTAGAAATCCCCGCCCGTTCGAAATCTCTTTCCACATTCGAGTCGAAAACCGCACGTTAAAGGAAGGGTATATCCCGCCTTTAAAAATCCGTAAGGGTGTTTACCCCGGCGACTGCCCCGGTACCAAACATCAACGGAAAGGCCCATTTGAAGGTTTTCAACGCCACAAATGACGCCGTACGACTGATCGTGCCGGTCATAAAACTACAGGAATTCGACATCGTGGAAAACAAAAGCAAACAAAAACAAAATCAGATTGCATGACAATCTCCAATTCTAATCCACTTTCTCGCGATGCTAATCCCAATTTCTCGCGATGCTAATCCAATTTCTCGCGATGCTAATCCCAATTTCTCGCGATGCTAATCCAATTTCTCGCGATGCTAATCCCAATTTCTCGCGATGCTAATCCCAATTTCTCGCGATGCTAATCCAATTTCTCGCGATGCTAATCCCAATTTCTCGCGATGCTAATCCAATTTCTCGCGATGCTAATCCCAATTTCTCGCGATGCTAATCCCAATTTCTCGCGATGCTAATCCAATTTCTCGCGATGCTAATCCCAATTTCTCGCGATGCTAATCCAATTTCTCGCGATGCTAATCCCAATTTCTCGCGATGCTAATTCAATTTCTCGCGATGCTGACCCAATTTCTCGCGATGCTAATCCCAAATTCTCGCGATGCTAATCCAATTTCTCGCGATGCTAATCCCAATTTCTCGCGATGCTAATCCAATTTCTCGCGATGCTAATCCCAATTTCTCGCGATGCTAATCCCAATTTCTCGCGATGCTAATTCAATTTCTCGCGATGCTGACCCAATTTCTCGCGATGCTAATCCCAAATTCTCGCGATGCTAATCCAATTTCTCGCGATGCTAATCCCATTTTCTCGCGATGCTGATCCAAATTTCTCGCGATGCTAATCCTAATTCGGACGTAGATTGCACGACAACTACGCCGGTCCAGAGCCCAGTAGTGGCCAATAAAAAAAAAAAAAAAAAAAAAAATCGACAATAACGTCGAAATAAAACTTTGTCAACGCTCCTGTCAGAGCGATGATGAAGAAAAACTAAACAAAACAAAAAGCAAAATCAAAAACGAATAAAATCCAAAACGAAAAAGAAAAATCCAATACGATTCAAAAACAAAACGAAAGAGGAAAACCCAAAATAAAACAAAACCAAAACGGAAAAGGAAAATCCAAAACAATTCAACATCAAAACGACAAAAAGGTTCCAAAAATGAAACAAAACTCGAATCAAATTTCAATCCCAAAAGCAAATTCGCGAACGAACGTAAATTCTATCGTCACCTCCAAGTCAATATCGCATATAATGGAAAATTCGAAAATCGCGTTACAACATTTGGCGCGCAAATTAGACCAGACTAGTGATAGCAATGCCGAAAACAAAAATCCAACGACCTTTACTGTTCAAGCAGATGTCCACCCTGTCTCGCGTGAGAAAAATACAAAGATCGTCACTCGCTCTCAAGCCAAGAGCCCTATAGAACAAGTGCACGAATCATGTGGCGACTACGCTAGCATCAAGGCCAACGCGCCTGCAGCCGAACGCGTAGATGCGCACTCCAAAACTCGACACCTTACGCGTCGAATTCGTAAACTCATAAATTACGCAGAGAGTAGCGACGGCGAGACGAAGGCCGACATGGTAAGACCCATACGCACTAGTCGACCCGCGGAGGGCATTGCCCCGAAATCAGCTGAGGGCCCTGACAAGCGCAAAGCACTTCCGATCGCTCGCTCCAAAAACTTTACCAATCCTAATTCCGATAATTCGACAAATTCAGATTTCAACTCTGTCGATTCACAACCCTCCGAAGACAAAGATCCTCCAGCGGAGGAAAGAAAAATATTAGAATTCAAAATTGCAAATTTCATCAATACCAAAGAGTTGTTCCATTTTTGAAACGATAATCCGGTTTATTTCACCAACTCAACGGGTAAGCCGTATGACCCTGGAGGACACAAGGGTGTCCCAAAAACCGATTTCAATCGTTATAAATAAATAATCATAATAATTAACCTGTTTTTCAGATGGCCGTTATCAATCTACTCTGTAACGTTTAACGATATCACCTTTGCAATCGTAACCAGAGAAACATATGAATTTTTTTTTATTACAGTATTCTCAGTATAGAACATCCGAACTTGTTTATATTAAAAACTCGCGAACTTAGATATAATTGCCTACATGTATTTGAAATTCATATACGTCGCCGTTATATTACATTAGAAAAACATTATATTACGATACGCATACGCAACAGTGTAGCAAAGAGCGCCAAATGCTCCAAAACAATTTGTTATTAGTGGTCCAAGCCTCGGACAAATTGTATACAATTTAGGAGAGAAACCGAGTTATATAGCGGTACTTGCTGGCGAAACAGTACACGTTATTCAATATATAAGAGTACAAGTAAATCTGACCAGGTTAAAAGAATTTTACCATCAATCTCCTGTCACTCGTCGGAACGAAATAAATCTCCTAATTCCTCGAACGCATATATCACCAAAACACCTCAAACAACCTGCAATTCCTTACTTTCCTCATATTACCTTTTCGGAGACACTTGGTACAAGCTCATCCCTGTTCTGGTCGAAGCCACACCACCTGTAGTCACGAAATCGACGACGAAGTCTACTCGAAGATACACCAACCCAGGATCACCAGCATCATATGGGATCAATTCCAGAAAAATATATCAACAACGGACGAGAACGCATGTTTTCCGTGGAGAAACCCGCTGTCGTAAACAACATGACACGGGTCAACAGTGGTCAAAACAATGTCAGTCAAGAGGAGAAGTTCTTAAATCTCCTGTAAAAGAACAATCTATAACACCAAGCGGACTTCATCTGGAATCACACCTGGGAAAAGTCATTCAATTCGGTACAGCAAGCGCTGGTTTCACCCGAACGTCACTCGTCGTGCGAACGATCAAGGTCCTCGTAGATACGGCGATCCATGCATACAGCCTGCACCCTGTGGACGGCTGGTCAAGTTATCTCGTCGATGCAGTATGGGACTCGGTTACGTACCTCCTGATGCACCTGGCTAAACAACTCAAAAAGTAAACGTCAACGGATGCAGTGCCTGGTCAAGAACTTCATCAACTCGTGTCGGCCCCTCCAGCTGAACCAGAGGGCCAATATCAACGCTGCAGCACATGATCTGTACCCTGTCATCTCCGATCATCCAGAAAACAACCAATCTTCCAAACCGCGTTCCTTCCCTTAAATTCGCACGAGGAGACTTACGATATTCCTGATTATACTAATAATAATTTTTTTTCTCGTCATCGTTCTTTTAGCCTTGTCAAGTAAGAGATAGAGTAAAATAAGTAAATAAGTATCTATGCATGAGGATAAACAAAAAGAAGAAAACACGCACGCTTAAATTTCATAGCAAAATAAAAATATATATATTTTTAATTTAAAAAAAACGGAGAACAAAGAAAAACTTCCTCATACAAAGATCTATATATACAATAATAAGATACACATTCTTTCCTTCTTCTATGGTCTACATAATACTCAAATCCAAAGATTGTATCTACCGACACCACGACCACTCAAGAATAGGCTGATGACGATATTGAGATAACCTTCGGAACATTCATAATAATTGAGCGGGACGCTCAATCTTAAACCGGGGAGGTGTTACATCCTAGCGAATGTGCCTTCTCTCGGTTATTCCCAATATGCTCATTTGCCGTTATAAGCTTATTATTAAATGTATAAATCTAAGAATAAGATGAATAACCGCGTACAAGGGAACGTGCGTACGTTTCGCACGCATATTCAACCCACAGCGATATACGCATGATAGCAGCACCGTCAGTTATCGCCTTTTCCTATACCATCGGCTGTCAACAAGAACAAGATCTCAGGCGAATATTCCAAGAAGAGCTGTCCAACGAAAAACCAACCATCACCTCGATCAACAGACTCCAAAAAAATCTACGCCGGCCCAACTGCATGAGAACCAAGAAAGCCTCGACCCTAGATTATTTAAACATAACATAAACTAGACGGCTCCGACGAGCTTATAACTCCGACTAAATAATAAGATATCCGATCTCGCAGCGTAGTCCGATATACAAACCTCTCGATATGAGAAGTCACCATAGCCATAAATCGACATAACACAAACCATGCGAATGCTTAGGTCTCTGATATCGAACTCTATATTCCATGCGCTTTTTCGCCGAAACACGAGACAAAGGTCTCCTTCTCTTCATACGCATATTAGTCAGAACCGATGGCCTGAAATAAGGCCACGCACGTGCCTAACGAATCTGTAAAGTATTCGCATACCATACCGCGACCAATCACGCTAATCAACCGATATCTTCACGACCAATGGTCCAATCCCTAAAGAACTAGATGACCAAGACCACACTCTCCCACGTCCCTTCTCCCACTACTGAACCTCTCCTAATTTTTATATCAAGAAAGACTTCCTTCCTGAAGTCAGTCGCCCGTCAACTACCATCGACTCAAGTTCTTCTATCAAGTCTAAATCTCAGTCTCCCGATAATCTTCATCAAGTTCAATCTCAGTCTCCCGTCAACCAATATTTCCGTCGACCGAATTACTCCTTGTATCAAGTCTTAACCCAGAAGCCTAACGAATATCTCCGATTATCTTTCATACGAACCGTTTTCATTTTTCGAGTTACAAAAGTTTTATTTTACACTTGTATAATTTCTATCATCGGTCCGTGATTATCAATCTCAATTCATCGACCTTGCGCGCCGTTCATATTTCTATCTACGCGTAGTGCCGTCGTAGTAAACACGTCGAGTATACACACAACCAGCCGAAAATCCTGCGAGCGTCTTACCAGCAATTGTACCAGCGAGCGCACCAGGCCAAGAGCGAAGGCCCTTGTAACGCGAGCGACAACAAACATCCACGCGAGCGAGCGAGCGAGCGAACGACCGAGTGTCAAACACAACGAATGTAAGCTAACTTTACCTTTTCTTTTTGTATCATTCATCGTAAACCTGATCGCTTCAAACCGTCTAGTAATCGTACAATAAACAACATAGTGTCAATCGTACACCAAGTCTGTCGAATTATCCCTCAATTTCGAAACATCGTGTCAATTCCTTAATTCTACTCTTTCCCACGCACTACCCCTTTTTACCCTCATCCCGTGCTATTGCGCTAGGCGTAGGCAACAAAGAGGGAAACGAAAATATTATGCTCTCATCCCTTCCGGATGTGACAGGATCCTACGTTGTCAGGTTTACTGAAATTTATTCTGTACGCACATTTGATTTCGCTCTTCAGTGTATTATGATTAGCGCGTAGCACGATTGGGTATTCACCATTTTCATCGAGGTCATCGTTATCAACCTTTCGAGGAACAATTTCATTTTCAGCATCATCACCACTATCAACCCCTTTGAGTAAAATTGCACGATTCAGATACGCATTTATGGCTCTCAGTTCATACGATCCTTCAGGGATTATAATTTCCTTGTCATCATTGTCAAAGTAAAATTTGTTGTTTGATAAATTCACATTTGGTATTGTGTGATAAGTTTCAAAATCCGTCAAACCGAGCTCATAACAACCATCATTGAAATCTATAGCGGGAAAGTAATTTGCGGTTAGAAGGCTACTCTTGCCGGTCAACGTAAGCGTCAGTGACATGTTTCCCTCGAATACTGAGTTGATTGACACAT
Organism: Ophion ellenae; assembly: GCA_963210295.1. Lineage (NCBI taxonomy): Eukaryota > Metazoa > Arthropoda > Insecta > Hymenoptera > Ichneumonidae > Ophion > Ophion ellenae. Next base: position 13,115,083 of record OY723397.1, read on the forward strand.
TGTCACGGCTTAAATACATATTGATCATCGACGTTTTGGAGAAATTGCAAGCACAATTGTCCGCAAATACTCTGATTATAATTCTGATAAGATGTTCGATTGTATTGTATTTTTGTGGTATTTGGTCCAAGATATCGCACCAACTCCTTGGGCGGTCGAAGATTTCCAAAACTATCAAAATATATTATATGACTCCCCCTCTTGGCAGAGGCTACCCAATGCGTACCGGGACCATCGGCATCATCCAAATTTACTATACCGCTCTCATCTAGTTGCACGCCACCATAAACAGGTAAATTATTGGGCATGAAGACCCCTCTGAAGAATGGTATGCGCATGCGTCTGGCTAAGCATTCCAATTGTACATTAGTTGTTACACCCATGGGCATTTTCACCGAATTTTGGCGTTTTTTTTTTTCTTAGTTGAACATCCTTGTCCACGCTTGTAGGGAGCGAGATAGAACCCATAGCCTTCTATAGCTCGATTATGACGTTGTATTTCTTCAAGTTGACGTTGCGCCGCTTTGCTATCATTCACAGCCTTTGCTATCCCAGCTGCCCCACCAGCCAGTCAGCCAAGAACTCCCAGCAATGGTAACATTGGCAAAATTCCGCCACGCTTTGCTATCGGCAGTATTCTCTTCTTAACGGGTTTTTTTTTTTCTTTGTCGATGAGTTCTTTGTCTTCATTCCCATGCCGAATTTCGTTTTTGCTTTCATAGCTGCCCAAACAGCGGTCGCTGCTGTTTTCTCGCCAAAAGTCGAATCTCTCGCAGTAATACGTTTTCGTGCCGTTGTTGCAAGTATATTATCCGCAACGTGTCTTTCGCCTAAATGATTGCTTCGAGAATAGGCTATATCGTGGTCGCGACAAGCGGCATCCAATGGATTTATACCACGATCACCCCGTGCCAATCTCTGCTCTAACTGAGTGCCTGGTCCACAAAATTGGTATCCGGGAATATGTAACTCGATCGGAAGTGCATTTATTGCTCGATTTAACAAACCATTGCCTTTTCTCTTTGACATTCGGCACAATTATTTATAAACGGTGCTGGACCGTCAATGTGTATTAGCTGTCCTGGTAAATTCCAATGGCGCGTGCATCGGCGATATTGCTGTACTTCCGAATCAGCCTTTATGTGTTCGGGAAGCCTCTCCCACAAAATGTCAACGAAGTGATGAAAATTTTGTAACAAAACAATTTTTGGAATAAACTGTAATTGATGAGCCGTTAAGCGGAGAATACTGCAGTCGTCCGATAGGTATAAAAACATTCTCAGTACTGAGCAGATTTGGCTCGGTGCACTCCTATAAATACTCCTCACACGACGCATTTTGGGCAAATGTGTGTTTGGATTCGAGAGAGAAAACATGCGTTTCGTGCAACAAGCGACGGTGATTCAAGTGACCAATTTCGTCGATAGAGTAATGGAGGGCCAACAAGTACGCAAGCATGGAGACATGCTGCCACTTACGATACGCAGCATTATTTGCGGTCCTTCAAATTGTGGGAAAACCAATGTTTTGTTAAGTTTAATAGAAAGTCCAAATGATGTACGTTTTGAAAACCTATATGTATACTCGAAATCGCTTCAACAGCCAAAATATCAATATTTGGAAAATCTGCTGACATTGATTAACGAAATCGGCTATTTTAAATTCTCGAATAATAGTGATGTTATCCCACCGCACGAAGCGCTTCCGAACTCCATTTTTATTTTCGATGACGTAGCATGTGACAAGCAAAATACAGTAAGAGAGTACTTTGCGATGGGCAGACACTCGAGCGTTGATTGTTTCTACCCTTGCCAAACATATGCCAAGGTTCCCAAGCATCTTATACGCGACAATGTGAATCTGCTTATTTTATTTAAACAAGATCGCACAAACTTGAACCATGTTTACAATGAACACGTAAATACTGACATGTCGTATGAAGATTTTCTGGTGTTATGCCAAAAATGTTGGCAACACAAATATGGCTTCATGGTGATTGACAAAGATAGCTCATTGTTCGGTGGTCGATATAGAAATGGATTTAACGAGTTTGCAATACCGTAATGTAGTCAGTCGGCATTGAGACATCAGCTGTGCAACGACCGACAAATAATTTCGTGTGGGCATGATGACGACAATTGATACTGATGAAAAGATTGCCAGGGAAATTGCGAAAACAAGCGACTCAATACGCAAAAAATATCAAGCTTTGAAGACTGGAAAAATGGAAGAAGATCTTGCATTGGAGAGACACTTCAAGCCAATCACCAAACCTCTCAAGCAGATTGTTGAGCAATCAGCTGCTGTTGAATCTCTTGGGCCGGAAATTGAATCGTTGAGTATGTCGGAAGCAAAGGACCTAGAGAAGGATGTGAAACAAGGAACAAAGCGCACACGTTCGTTATTTCAAGATTCGCTGGTAACTTCTACACCGAATCAGTTGAAACGCAAGCGACGAAAGGAATCGCTGGATGATACGTCGATGGCTGCTGTACCCTTGCAACCAGCCACCATTGTTGAAGAAGGCGTTTTTGAGACTACGCCCGAGTCATTCGTGTCTACAGTTCAACGTCAATTACAAACGGCTGAAGGTCAAAATACATTGCGCGAACATTTCGGTCCACTCGGTCAACAATATATTTCATCTATTCTTTCACAAGACAAAAATTCCAGCATGGATTACGTGTATGGCGTCAAATTTACCAATGAAGGAATGATGTTAGGCGATAAGCGTTTCGATGTGGATAATGATGATAATATATTCATCGATGGCATAAAATACTTGGGAACCCCTGGACTCTATGAGCTAATTTTCAAGAGAATTCCCGACGATGCAATATACACCGAGGAAGACAAAAACAAATATAAAAGTATATTGTTGGCAACAAATGCACATCGACGTGGTAGCAATATACTCAATCCTGTATTGGGTAACAAAGGCTTCAAGTATAAATATATAATTGGACCATTAACTTTCGACCGAAAAACTGGAAGAGGTATAGAAATACCGCTCGCCATGACGTTAAATAACAACAAAATCGATTACGTGCATTGGAATGATCCCAATGAGTTGGTCGATCGTTTGCGCTTGTTGGAAGCTTCACGACACGCGGGTAACAACGCTCATGACAATGAGATAATGCCGATTATTGAGGAACTTCGCGAAGCGGGTCCCATTATAAATTAACCTATGCATCGATGGTAATGATTATCCCTTCGTCACTATTGATACCGAGATGTCGATCAATAAATTCGGATCATCGCTTGGAGCGCAGGATTATTCATACTATTACTGGACTGGGCTAATAAGAAATTATACACGTGATAATGCTCTCTGTCTAACCTCTAGTGGCTTCGATGCAAGATCACGTAAAATACGAGGCGTAGCCCTACCTGAAGGGGATTACGATGCTGCTAATAAACGTTACGTGGAAATGAAAATCAAGCTGTTAACAGAACGCCTGGATGAATTTGAGAAGAAATTCATCGCACTAGAGAATACGCTTCGAATAACTATGAACGATACGTCTAAAACGATTCAGTATGTAACCGACGCTGTAGCTGACACAACGCAGGAAGATTTGTAAAAATCGTCTGGTCAAACACACGATATGCTCGGAGAAGAAAAAACGTCTGAAGAAAAGCAGCTCGTGGAGGAATTACATGCACCAGCAAGAAAAAACTTTCCGCGAAGACGTGTCATCGTACGTGGGTATGATGATTTGTGGCAGGCTGACGTAGTCGAAATGCGGCCGTATTCGCGTTTCAACAAAGGCTACAATTACATCCTCACCGTCATCGATGTGTTGAGCAAGTATGCATGGGCCGTACCCTTGAAAAGTAAAACTGGCAACGAAATGGGTACAACGATCGCGAAAATCATACACGATCATAGCAGATATCCGAAAAATCTTCAGACCGACAAAGGAAGAGAATTTTACAATGTAAACGTGCAACGACTCATGGAGAAATACAACATCAATCATTATTCGACGTACTCTATTATGAAGGCCTCGGTCGTCGAACGATTCAATCGCACTCTCAAAAATAATATGTGGAAAATGTTTACACTCAATGGTAATTACAAGTGGATCGATGCGTTACCGCAACTCGTTATGAAGTACAATGCTCGAAAGCATCGTACGATTGGCATGAGGCCCATCGACGTTACTCCTGCGATCGCGGAGAAACTCTTAACCACCGTATACAGCAATGTAAAAATTGCAGCTCCTGCAAGATTCAAAGTCAATGATTTTGTGCGCGTAAGCAAATTCAAGACAATATTTGAAAAAGGTTTCACACCAAATTGGACCACCGAAGTGTTTAAAATCGTCAAGGTGCAGAAAACTTATCCTGTAACGTACCTAGTCGAGGACTCAAGTGGAAATCCAATAGCCGGAGGATTCTACGAATACGAACTGCAACGTGTTGCCAATCCCAACATATATCTCGTGGAGAAGATAATACGCAAAAAGGGCAATGATGTTTATGTTAAATGGTTGGGAATGGATAAATCTCAAAACTCGTGGATACACAAAAATAACATATTGTAATAACTTTTATAAAGTATATGAAAAATTCAATAAAGTTTATTTACAATAGGCATACCATTTTATTTATGTATACATTCACCATTCCTGATAAAAATAAATTATTATATCCTGTAAACATTAACATACTCGCATTATATATAACATGCATATTTTCCAATATATATCAAATTTACATTACTACATTCATTATATCTATCCATTTTTATTTTATAACAATATATACAATGTAGCCTAACATTTACAATGCTATTTTATAATGACCCCAGTGTAGAGTGTCCGTACTTTTCGGCACGATATACCGCTTGTCATCGTGTGGACTTAGAGCAATTTTTGACTCTGAAATAGTGTAAACTTCGTGCAGCTTCGATCTTATGCAAGACTGCTGACGAGTCATCTCAATTTCTTCCCGTAAACAGCGAGTGTAGTCATTGAAATTTATTGTTCGCGCGACGACATTACTTTTCACACCTTTCACCTTTTTCGTGTCTTTTTTACCATCGACTCGCAAAGCGTACATTTTTGCTCTCAATCCCACAAATTCCGTCATTACCATACCATTATTTTCATCTTTCATGAGACCGGGCACTTTCTTGTTGACTAACGGTAAACCGTACACGTTTTCCATCGGGTAATCGCTCGTATCAAATTTGTCAATGTTACGCTTCATATCGTCGTAAACGTCGTCAGACTTGATGTAGTATATGAGACTATCGGTGTCGGTATACATGACCTTACAGTTTTGCTGATACAGCGGAATCATGAATTCGTGGTGAAACTCATATAAACATGTTTTCGAAATGTCGAGTATACACATACCCACATAAATCGGCTTGTTAAATTTTACCTCCAGATTTCGCAATTCGACGGCAATAACATTTTCCGAAAAGACACTTCGACTGTGAAAGTTTGGTTTAGCGATCATTGCCTCTGCCCCATACCGTCCCTCCCACTTTGTTACAAGTTTCACGTCTACACGGTTTCGCACGTTTTCCATCGTTTTACCAAATACTGCATTGTTCATTAATTTATACAAATTTTTCTCGAAATCATTTGTAGCACGTGTTCGAAACTGTGTGTTTAATTCGATGTATGAACGCAACCAGGGGGATTGAGTGAATTTCAAAATTCTGTGTATTTTCGCTACTTTAAGTCCATGACGCATACACTGCTGCAAATTACGATAGTGTATCACGTAACGCTTCTTATCACATACGGTTGCGAGCAATTTCTCCTGGCGCTTGCCAGGTGGTTTGTCGCGTGTAGGACAAAACGGAAGGTCACTGTGCGAATCATGCAAACGTTGTGGATATTCGAGATCGACTTCGAGAACGTAGCCTACAGGCGAATCTAGCGCTATGGATAATACGTCAAAATCCGATGTGTTGCCGATCCATTGAAAATCAGCATAAGGCAAAGGTTGACACATTGCCCAACCATACAAGTTGTTCACATCGAAGTACATGAGGTATGATGATGATTTCAACGGATCGTGCGATTGCATGTACTTGTTATTAGCATGTGCATATCTGTTTGAACATTGGCTTAAACCTCCGCGTAAACCTCGCTCGATGAATAAAATCATGTCGATATCGGTCAATAATTCAAACGTAATGTGCGTATATTTCAACATGGCGTCCCAAGTATATCCCGGAAGGGTGTAATAATACGCCGGATCAAGCCCATAACTTTGAATACACGTATCACGGAAATTTTCGAAAATATCTGCTAATAACAAGACATCCGTCTTCAAATACAAATCGCTATATTCGCCAAGTTTTTGAATGGAAAACCGCTCCCAGACATTCTCAGCGTGAATGTACTCGCTCGCGCTGATCGTTTCCCCGGTCAAGGAACTGTAAAATGAGTCGCGCGGCGGCAAACACGTGTCTTCCAATCTGCTGACATGATCAATGTATTCGTACGGGAAGACACCTTTTCGTGTTAATAATGTAAAATCATCCATCGGTAGGCCACCAAATTGTGAGCGTTAAATTTTCAGTTTGTCCGTCGTTAAAAATGATGCCAATTTCTCAAGACTTGTGGTTAGAAATTTATATGAATCGATGAAGCGTAATTTAATTTGGTTTTTTTGTTTCTTCGGTAGTAGTTTGAACAGTTTTCGTGAACGAAATATATTTTTCTTTTGTTATTGGAAGCACGTAAGTTTTCCCTTCGAACGCGGTGGCCACTTCCTTGATTATAAAATGCGTATCATAGCCAGACAAATTGTGAAAAACTACCGGGATGAAAAATGATTGTTTGAAATTTAGATTGCAATTCGAATGGGCGGGACCTCTGTAACGCCCAGTTAAATGACAATGATCGCGAACTCGTGTATCGGTTTGTGCAAAATCTTCTTCACATATGTGACACTTAATCGCGCTTCGAACTTCGAGCTCCTCGTCGGATGTTAACTGTACCATGGAGATATTTGAAGATAAAATATCTTTTACATGCAATGCTGCATTTTTTAGTTCTTCGACGAACCATGCAATGCAATCGCTACTACGGTGCGATTCATATCTGCATAACGATTGATCGTATGAACAATGTACGTAGTATGCAATACTAGAAACCTCGTGCTGTTGGTACATGTTTTGTTCATTCGTTTTCGCAAGAACGCACTCAAGATCGGCGTATATTACGAATGGAAGTCACTCCTTATGATTGAAGTTTTTAAAAGTGAGCCCACTTGTTCGCATCGTTCGGTAGACGGACGGCACAGTCGTTGATCTGGCCACAGCCCACAGTGTGCCCTTGCAATTTTTGCTCCGAATGAAAGTAGTGTAGACATCTGCGAAAATAAACAAAAAATCAGTTTTCGAACTAATTATTTTGATACATTAAATCATATCAAATCTACGTACCTATCACAGAGGTATTTTCGATGATGCTTCTGACTTAATTGCAAGCTGACGAGCCTTGATAAATTCTTGATCCACGCGAAATGTCCAACGATGTTTTGCTGCGGATCTTCCACGTAGAGTAAATTGACATGCTTTTCTCTCTTTCGCTCACTCACGCGAATTGGAAGAGTGCTGTCGTTCTCAATGGTGTATACATTGGATTGAAATGTCATTACGAATTTCAAATTTTTTAATTTGATTCAGAGTCATTGGAAACTCAATGTCTTGAACATTTAGCACTGTTGAGTAGTGTGGGTATGAAGATTCACGCGCACTGTCACGTTGGGCTGGATAAAGAGCAGCGACTATGGACCATGCGAAACATGCTTGATCACTCGATTTCACATTAACGACTGCTCTTTTCAGCATTATCGACCGCGATAACATTATGTGGCATCCCGCACGCATTGGATTATATTTATTTATATTCATAGTCAAGTTATATATTCGTGACAATGCCCACCCGCTGTCGCGTTCCTGAAACTCTTCGAGTGATGTCGAAATGGGCTCAATAACTCTTTGATCGTACCACTCGCGTAAATCAGACGTATTGAAAAGTTCATAGTTTTTAGTATTAATGCTTTTATTTGCACGCTTGTCACCCGCCACAAATTCGCCGTTAAAAACGGTATTAATTTTCACACTACCATGATTGTTGATAATGGTTTGAACGCGTGAAAGCACGACATCACTAGCGTCTTTGAGAAATTGTTGAGGTTCGATGTGGTTGTGATTTATGACTACACCAGTCAAGATACGACCCCTCGAATGCCGTATCAATTTCTCGCCATATGAATCCATGATTGTCATGTCCAGCACCCGTGTGTATGAAACGCTGACGCACCGAATTCTTGAAGCCTTCAAGTCGTGCAATTTGGGCTACCAACGATTGACGATTTCCAATCGATAATCGCGGTCGTTTAATTCGACTTTGTTCTTCTAACGACTCGATATACTCGTCACATCGTTGTTCCCACACAATGTACTCTTCGACCGAACTAATTTGAGCCCCTTGCTCGCAAAGATTTTT